>PVJC01029121.1:5616-22207 GCA_004026665.1 Murina feae | reverse complement strand
GTCCTCAAGGGATCTGCAGAGCTAAGGAGTGTGATTTACTTCAATGATTGGGAAGCCACTGAGCCCATTCAGCACAAGTGTTAAATCTGTGCAGTTGGTCTGGGGAAGTGTTGAGGATGAAGAAGGTCACTTGTAGCAGGGAGACCAGAGGTAAAGGGCAGTGTGGAAGGGAGATGATGAGGGCCAGCACTAAGGCTGTGGGGACAGAGCTGGAGAGGACAGTTAGAGTTGGAAGGATGGACTTGGTAACCAATTGCTTGGGTTAAGGTACAAAAAGAAAAGGAAGACTGGAGTGGATTTCGTTTCCAGTTCAGGTGCTGGGGGAAAAAATAATATTATTAACTAAAAGCAGTATGAGAAGCAAAACATCCATAAAGATTGAGAGGAGGGCTTTAATCCTTGTGCTGCCCATCTCTCAAGTGACTTCAGGCAAGAGTCTTAAGATGTGTGAGCCTCAATGCCTTTGAAATGATCCCCTGGGGATTGTTTGGAGAATTCAGTGAAATAACACTTATAAAACATTCGTACATTTGCTCACTCTACATTTTTGAGCATTTACTATGCGCCAGGGTAAGGGGCTCCGAGGGGTGGAAGACAAAGCCCCGCTGGAAATTCTACTGGACGAGTGAGGAGGTCGATATACACAAGTTAATAAATAAATAAATGAATGAGTCAATCAATGATAGATTTGCAAGAGACACCCGGGGGACAGCATGCGCAGACTTGTTTGGAAAGGTCAAGGAATAATTAGGGGCACCGCCTTCGGCATTCCCCTCCGTCAGAATTCCGATAAACAGGGCAGGCGGCTTTCCGCACACTTCCTTTTGCTCAGAATGTCCTTCTTACAACTTTCCAACCAAGTCTGGGAGCTTCCTAACACGTTCCTATTATGAATGTGAATAAGATTGTTAGTGGAAAGTAGGTGAGGAGCTCTTTAAAGCAGAATTGAGGTTTATTGACCAGGAATTTCCATGGGCACATTGTAATTAATAATATTCTTCTCAACAGCTCTAGAAATATATTTTCCTTTTATTTTTTCCAATTTTTATTTTTATATTTTTACTAGTTTTTTTATTTCAAGAAAAATGATTTTAAATATAATAATGTTACATGCAATCAACATTAATATTTTAAGAAAAATTATTTTAAATATATTGTTACGTGCAATAAACATTAATATTTTAAGAAAAACGATTTTAAATATAATAACGTTACATGCAATACTTTTTAAAAATTCCAATTGTTTTTTAAATTTCTTTGAACCTGACTCAACCTTAAGGCCAGTTTTTCTTTCAAAGATGGGAGACTGTTAGCTATCTTTTGAAGTCTGAAATTCACATAATCATATGGGAAACTCTATTTTTAACCTTCATGCTTTTAGTAGGACTCTCTATTATTCACTTCTACATTTTTTCTGTGCAGCAATAGAAGATATATTATTTGCATGATCAAAATATGATTATTCAATATAGGTTTAGTGAAAAGTTATATATACATTTTTAAAATTGTAAATGGAGAATGTCACATGAGAAAAACTTAAGTAACTACACTATCCTGTTGTGAAGTATCATGTCTAAGAATTTATTGTATTACATGCCAAGAAAAGATTATAAACAACTTCTCTAATACACCCACGGAGCCATCCAAAGTTGATATGAATCCTAGTTGAGATTTTCTTCCACTTATTCCACTTATTTTAAAAAAGTGTTTTTTTATTGCTTTCGGAGATGAAGGGAGAGGGAAAGAGAGATAGGAACTTCAAGGATGAGAGAGAATCATTGATGGGCTGCTTCCTGCACGCCCCACACTGGGGAATGAGCCCGCAACCCAGAAACATTCCAGTTTGATAAAGACTAATGCACGGCATGCGTTAAAACATAGTGATAATATAAATTAAACATTTAAACATGAAAGGCATAGCCAGAAGAGAATGAGCTAAGTAGATACAGAACTATATAAAACAGGGATAGTGTTGCTCTAGAATTAGGTGAATGACAGCCTCCTCATCTATTCACAGTGAATTCTAACAAAGAGCTAATGAAGATAAACAGTCTATTTAAGTGCTGCTGGAAAATTCCCCTTCAGCCAGCAGCTGGCAGGACGGTTGTCATTCAAAGGGCGTAAGTAAATATCACATAATTGGGTCATTGAGAAACTGAGATGACAATGAGCTACATTCCCATTAACACTGTTTAAAAGTTCTCCCTTGGACTACTAAGTAGATAATGTTTAATAGTGGTATTAAGTAAAGAAACACTACAAGAAGTCAAAGTTTAAATAGGTCTCAGCTTTTTAACCAGAGGTTCCCATGGAGGTGGCTGTGGCTCTGGCATGCTAGGGAAAGTGTGTTTCTATGAAGGGACACTGATAAGATTCCAAATCACCTTTGTTTCTAGATGTAAGAAATATAAGCTTCACATGAGACAGCTAGAGGCCCAATGCACGAAATTCATGCAAGGGGCTTGGCCCTCGCAGCCGCAGCAGCTTGCCTCGGCCCTCGCAGCCCCAGCTTCGTCTAGAAGGTCGTCCGGTCTAATTAGCATGTTACCCTTTTATTATTATAGACTAGAGGCCTTATGCACCAAATTCATGCACAGGGGAATGGAGGTCCCTCAGCCCAGCCTGCACCCTCTCCAATCCAGGACCATTGGCTCCTAACCACTTGCCTGCCTGATCACCCCTAATCCATCTGTCTGCCTGCCTGATTGCCCCTAACTGCTTCCCTGCTGGCTTGATCTCCCCTAACTGCTCTCCTGCCAGCCTGATCCCCCCCTAACTGCCTCTGCCTCAGCCCTTGGCCTAGGACCCAGGCTTCCCTCTGGCCGGCCACAGGCACCAGGACATGGACTGCCCTCCCTTTGGCCGGCCACAGGCATCTGAGACCTGGGTCAGCTTTGCCTGGGCTGGCTGCAGGCGCCTGGGACCACGGGTGGCTTCTCCTGGGCCCGGCTTTGTCAGGAAGGATGTCCAGAAGGTCATCTGGAAGATGTCCTGTCTTATTAGCATATTACCTTTTTATTAGTATAGATGTGGTGCTTCAATCAAGTACAAGATTGCCATATTTTTGCATAGACAGTAGTGTCTTCTAAATGCGCTTCCCACCTCTGTACATAAGAGAAAGAGTGCCCTCCTGTTTTTAAAGGAACCCTAGGCCAGCACAGTGCTCTTTGCCAGAATTAAGTTGGATATTCGCCTTGTTCCCCAATTTCCTGCTTCCTTATTTGCCTTTGGCTTTTATGTATGACTGTTAACTCATATACTTATGCATTCATTAGTTGGTGTCTTCCAGCTTGACATCATAATTGACCTTGGCTTTGCCTCTTGATTCTGTCTTTGCTTCTGGGATGCAATTGAACACTGAGTCTTTGGAACGAAATTCACATTTTTTCCTGGTTTAGTCTTGCTACATGCTGCCTATGATACTCTAAAAACTGAGAGATGAAGCCTTATATCTCACCCCCAATTTAGCAAGATCTCCTCATTTATAGCAAGCCAACTAAAGAGATTGTCCTGCATATAATCTGAATATTTATAGAATGTTCATGGAGGATGTCCTTCGTTAAGAACCAAAAAAAGTAAAATTAATTTGTAAACATCACTGTAAGTTACATATAGTTGATGTGTTAAAAGAAACCACTAAAAGATAAGTTCTAATAATTCGTAACATAATTATTATTCTAAATAAAAATATAGTCGAGGTTATCTTAGCTATATGAAATGTGTTCTGATGGGAGACATCTGATTTCATGGCCCACACTTAAATAACGGCCTCCCTGCTCAGTCAGATGTACAACATGTCCAGTAGCGAATGTTGTTGCTGTAACCCCTTTATTGAGTCCAACCACCCATTCCCCAGCTTCTTTGCTAACAGTTTGCCACTGACAGCTGTCACCTGCAGCCCTCTTCACGGCCTATCTTTGGGCTGCTGAGCTGCTCTGCCCAGCAGCTGGGAGACTGGGTTGCTGGAAGTGTCTGGGAGTTCACACTTGCTGGGGTGGACCAGGTCAAAAGGACTGACTGCGCGTGAGTCCACAAGCCCAGTTCCTGGGCAGGACACAGTCTGATGATTACTACCATAGACCATCTTGCAATAATTCTAAGAAGCACACTTTTCACAGTTTTACATGTTTGAAGTGGGATGCAAGTTACAGTTGGTTTGTTTTACTTTAATTGGCGATGTATTTTCTTCCTTGGCACATGAGGATGTATCTGACGGTTGATGGTGATTTAGAATTAATGAAATGAAGGACTAGAAAAGTGAACAAAAATGTCTGTTTGAAAAGAGTCAGGAAAGGATTTAGGGAATAACTAGCATCAAAACTGGTGGCATGTGGAAGTATTAGGCAGAGGGCCCTATTGTTCTGAAGATGCACTCATGGGGAAGTGAGGCCAATCATAGTTTAGGGAAGAAGTTAAAGGGAAGGAGCCACTTTTAATTGGGTTCCTACTATGTATAAGCATAGGTTCTCTGCCTGGAGAAACTCTTTCATTCTCATAATAACCGTTTGGGTCATGAGATAACATACCAAGAAGGAAATGTTATGAGGAAGACAGTAATCCCCAAGCACATGCTTGGGAATCACTGCATCCATTGGCATCCAGATGGTTTTGCAACCATCTGCTACGACTTCATTTCTCCCAGCAACTGCACCCCTATTCTAGGCAGAAAAGACACTAGCTTTCAGAGCATGAAGATTTGGGTCAAGCCAAGTGCTTTGATTTAATCACCACCTGATGATGAACAAATTACCATTTAAAAATAATTCGAAACAAATTTTATCTATCCTTAGCCTGTAGTACATATTTGCACTATATGTATAATGAATATTCTCTCTACTCCATCCTTCTTATTTAAAATACTAGGGGCCCAGTGCACAAAAATTTGTGCACTCAGGAGGTCTCTCAACCCAGCCTGTGCCCTCTCACAGTCTGGGACCCCTCAGGGGATATCCACCTGCTGGCATGCCTGGCCTGCCTGGGTGAGGGGCTGAGGGCCATTTTCAGGCTGCCCACAGTCCCTTCAGGGTTTGAGTCCCTATTGGGGTGCCTGGGCAGCCTGGGTGCAGGGCTGAGGGCTGTTTTCAGGCTTTCAGGCTGCCCACAGTTCCCATTGACCCTATGTCCCAGCAAGGCTGGCTGGAAGCAGGTTTCTGGGGTTTATTTATCTTCTATAATTGACACACTGTTGCTTTAAGCCCAGGCCTAGGCAGGTAACGAAGCCTCCTGTTGGTTTTAGCTCCATGGCTTCTATAATTGAGAGAATGTTGCCTTAGTGGATGCCCAGATGGCCTAGGCAGGCAGTTTCCTCCATCACTGGTGCAACGGAAGCCTCCTGTTTGCTTCAGCTCTGTGGCTTCTATAATTGCAACTATGTTGCCTGGAGCAGAGAGAGACCCAGCTGGCCTAGGCAGACAGTTTACTCCTGGTGCAACAGAAGCCTCCTGTTTACTCTAGCTCCGTGATTGCCGGCCTTCATCCCGGCTGGGTTAATTTACATACAGCCACTCTGATTGGCTGGTGGGCGTGGCTTAGGCATCCCAAAGAAACTGTCAATTTCAATATTACTCTTTTATTTGATTAGATGTTTTCTTAAAAAAACAAGAAGACAGCTGAGGCCAGGTAGCAAACCCAGGGATTTGGGGAGCAGCGGTTGAGTTCAGTGGCCACGCCATGCCCTGGGCCACAAGGGCATTCTCATCTGTCACTGGGAAGCCAGTGGTCACAAAGAACTGGACTAACAGGTTCAGCCTGTCGTATCCATCCTCTGCAAAGCTGGAATTGGTATGAAGTGGGAAAGAACCTACAGTTTAGAATTAGAGTTAGAGAAATAAAACAATTCACAATCAGGCAGACCACCTTTGGAGTAATTTATAGTCTGTTAGTCACAGCGTAATTAATCTTTTCATGAACTGCAGTTATTTGAAAGATTTTTTTCCTATCAAGTGGCATTTAATCATAATGTATGGCCCCATTTTTATTCATCTATAACTTTCAAATGGAGCTACTGAGCAGTATAACATACGCAGGGTTGCCACTTTGAGTGGATGGGTATAATCCATCCATCTTGACATCCATCATCCTTTCCACGGGCAACTTCTTGTTCCCTTTCTGTGTACAGGTAGCATGTGGGTAGAGAGAATACAGTGTGGACACTGCTGTTCTCCTGCCTTGAGGCATCTACCCTTCAGTGGAGGCGGATAACAACATCCGAGTGTTTTGATCTTGGAGTGGGTTCAGGGCACTGTGGGGCCTTAATGGAGGGACTGCCTTAATCTCTTTTGTGACCTAAACCTCTTCTGAGAAAAAATAAATACATGAAAGAAGATGTATATAGTATTACCAAGGAAATGGATTATAATGAAATAAGATCCTGCCCATGGAGGCCACAGAGCTCAGATTAGGAGTGCCTGGGAGGAAGTTCGTTCCAAGCCAAGGGGAAACGCCTGGAAGAAGTACGTAGCCAAATGATGGCAAGGAGACAGAAAAGCGTTTTCTAAGAAGACACGCATTTTGTGAAAAGAACCTTCAATAAAAGGACAGAGCACAGAGTTTGCTTTCTGAACTCAAAAGTTGCGGCTGGTATAGGCCCGGACACGAGCAAAGGCCTCTGTTGCTGTGAATGTCTGTGCAGGTGTACTTCAGGCTCAGTCTATGTTACGCTTCGTTCCATAAACAACACATAAAGGTCTTCTAGAAGACGTTCTCTATGACTACATACTAGTGAGAGAAAGTAGTTAAAGTATTTTAGTATCTCAAACTACAAATCTTACTATGCCACCTTTCAAAATGAAGATGATTTAAATAGATGACATATACTGATCTGAAGCACCTTTATGTAAATTATTACGTAGAGAATCAAGCCACAGCTGGGGACTATGTGTGTGTGTATAAATCCCCTGACCCCAGAATATTCACTCTGAAACACCTTCGGTAGAAAAACAAAGCAGGCAATAATAGGCTTCTGTTTTTTCTTTTAGTATGTTTCTGGAAATTAGGGCATTATGCAGATTTCTAAAAATATTACATGCATCTGCTATGATGTGCCTATCACTTGGGCACTCAATAAGTACCTATTGAAGAAATACTTTTCGCTAACTAGGGAGGAAAAAGCCATGCAATGAACATACAATAGGTCAGTTTCTCTGTGAGGTTATAGAGAGAGTCACTTAGTCTTTAAAATTAGAGGAAAAGTAGTTTGAATCATGACCCTGGTGTATACTCATGTGTGTGGCTGAAAAGCCTTCAGACTCAGTTTCCTTATTGGTAAAGCAGGGATATTAATAACAACACTTTGGAGTTCAATAAGATAATATATGCAGAGCACTAATACACATGTGCTTTGTGTTAAGTGCCCTCTTCTTTTAGCTGGAATTTTCTGGCTTTTCTCCACTTACTTGCACAGAACTCAGTAATTTATAGAAACGAGTGCAAGATGAGAACAGAAGGTTTGAATGGAGAACAGAGACTGCAGTTTTTATGTAGCATTTTCTAGGCTGCTGATTTGAAGATCATGCTTCCCAGACACTTTACAGACACTTGAGTTAAATATGTATGAATTTTAATCATTTGGGGATCCCATATATGCTTGCTGTTTTTATGAGACTGTACTAAAGGGGCAGTAAGATTAGGTAGATTAAAATGTCTCCTGGAACATACTTTCTGAGACAGGACACATAAACTAAAAACTGTGTATACACAGTTTTTCTTCAGATGTATTTTGAATTCTTAAACTTTATTCAATTTGACACTGTATTCAGGACCTATTAGGTGTCAGGCTGTGCACGCAGTACTTCAGTTCCCAAAGTAGATAAAATAGGCTTTCTAGCCTAAAATAAGTCTCAGTGGAATTGAGAATTGGGGTGCGGGGTGGGGTGGGGGGGAGCGGTGAGAGTGGGTGGGTAGGGGAATGGAAGGTGAGAGGCTATGGGGCCACAGAAATCACTGAAAATTTAATGCCGTGAATGTAAATGTAGTTGCAGTATAGGGACACAGGTAAATGGATTCTTTAATTCTGCCTGGGGCAGGAGGAGGAGCCTCTAAGAAGGTGACAGGCTCTGGGACTATAGGAAGAATTTCATAGACCCAGTGAGAAACGAATGCTCTAGTTTGGGGCTGAGGACAAAAGCCAGTGTGAAGAGAGACTAAGATATTTTCTCCAAAAATTGTGACAGAATGCTGCATTATAACAGAAATGGGTATTCCAGCACAATGGTCTTATTTTGTCTCCCTGCATACTTTTGCATACACACATACATTTGCATTCTGTAGCACTTTGAAAACTCTGTTTCTGTGTTCCTTCTCACCTCAGGGGAAAGTGAAGAGTGAGTGACTGCATTCCAGTGTCTGTCCTTCTGTTACAAAGAAGGAAGGAGTTTGGTTTGCACAAAGGCAAATTGAAGCTTTACTCACCTTTAAGTGGGCCTCATTTACTTATGTAAATAGGTTCCAGGAGACTATTGCTAATGTATGCCCTAATCTTCATGTTTAAAAGAGATCCTTGGGCCCTGGCCAGTTTGGCTCAGTGGATAGAGTATCAGCCCGCAGACTGAAGGGGTCCCGGGTTCGATTCCTGGTCTGGGCACATGCCCGGGTTGTGTCCCCAGGAGGGGGCATGCAGGAGGCAGCTGATCAGTGATTCTCATCGTTGATGTTTCTATCTATCTCACCTTTTTTTCTTCCTCTCTGAAATCAATGAAAAAATAAAAAATAAAAAGAGGTCCATGGATGGCCCTTTCCCCCATCCACCTTTGAAGCATCTGCTTCCTAGATTTTCTCATGGTTCTTTACAATGTACTTGTTCATTGATTCTGAATTCAAATGGACCAAAGCAAAAAACTACTTTAAAAAGTGAACAAATATGTCTAATTACTTAATTTTGAGGAGCAAAGCAACCAAGAAAGGCAAAATCAGTTATGCCACACTAAACCAACAAAGACCCTTGGAAAAGACCACTGCCATTTTAGCAATGTTTTTTGTTTATTTTTAATTAGAAGCTGCACCCAAAGCTATAGTCCTCTTCAGAGTGAGGAATGTAAAGATACTCACAAATACAATCACCCCATTTTTTGCTTGTAGATTATTTATTGTGGTTATCATTTTTACCATCTATCCATTCCTCTTCCCATGATCATGCCTAATATTCCATTTCTTAAGAAGACCTCTTTTTGTTTAGTTTGTTCATTTATTTGTTGCTTTCTGCTTTTTATATCCTATATATCATATGATCCTTTTCCTCCTGATTTATTTAATATAGCATCATACTCTGAAGATCTATTCATGTTGCAAATGGCAGTAGTTCATCTTTTCTTATGGCTGAGTGATGGAAGGAGCAATGAAATATACAGATGATATATTATCATATTGTACACTTGAAACTTATATAATCTTATTAACCAATGTCACCCCGATCTATACTAATTAAAGGGTAATATGCTAATTAGACTGGAAGACCTGGACAAAGCCACTATGGCAGGGCTGAGGCAGAGGTGGTTAGGGGTGATCAGGCCAGGAGGGAAGAGCAGTTGGGGGTGATCAGGCTGGTGCAGGGGGCAGTTGGGGGTGAACAGGCTGGCAGGGGGAAAGGGGTGAGCAGGCTGGCAGACAGAGTGGTTAGGAGCGATCAGGCAGGCAGGTGAATGGTTAGGAGCCAGTGGTCCGGGATGCAAGACTCACAGGGTTCAGGCCTAAATCGGCAGTTGGACATCCCCGAGGGGTCCCAGATTGGAGGGGGTTCAGGCTGGGCTGAGGGACACCCCCCGCCCCCTGTGCACGAATTTCATGCACTGGGCCACTAGTACATTTAATAAAAAAATAAGTTAAAAGGTTGAGAATCCCTGAAAAGAAATGAAGACATCTTATTGACCAAGCAGTTATTCGTTGTGATCCCCATAGAAGCTGCAGTCACCAGGGTCTTCTGGCTTTTGCTGCTGAGGATAGGGAGGAGGCACAGGAGGGTGGTGAGTGAACAGAGAGTATTCCAGAGCAGTAGAGCCTCCTGTGGCATTCTGCCACCTTTTCTTTATATCCTTTCTTCTTCTGGAATCCTCTGGCTCCTCTCCAGTCACCCCACTCACTGGCTCCTCTCCAGTCACAGACAGCTTGGCAAGTGATAGAAAGGGGTAGAAGTGAGGTAGAATTGAATATTCAGGCAGACAGATTCTAATTTTCATGTAAAATCTCCTAGGCTATTGATATGAAGATCTCAGAATATACCTATTCATTTTCATTGCCAAAGTTACTTAAACTTCTATGTAAAAGAGTCATATTCTAAAGGATGTAAAAAAGAACATGCCACTTTTGCTATGAAAGGACAATTGAATACCATCATCACTGTGCCATCAACAGATGGTGTGTTTTTTTTAAGTGAACTAGGGCTTGCTAGATCATAACTAATTCTAGTCCATGAGACACTCTTTGCCACTAACCTGTGGTTTATTGCGGCATCTTCTCTGTTTAGCTTGACAAGTTCACCCTCCAAAGCTCATCTTTTTAGGGCATGTTCAGCTTCTGATGCTCCTTCCTTTGCAGAACTAGACTGAGATTTCAAAGGTCTTTCTAGAAACATCAGTTCTCTAGCATTTTTACTGCACAGAAGTAGCATTACTTTTTCTTCTTTTGACTTTCCATAGACATAATTAACAAGCTGTTCTATTTTGTTGGCTGGCTATTCTGTAACTTCTGCTGCACATGTCAAAATGCAATAGAGTTATCATAATAAAATATGAGCAAGGCAGAACAGCAGGAAATATTGCAATGTATTTTTTTTGTAACCAAGGCTTTGCATGTGAAAAGTTCCCAGATCTCTTCACTACAGTACCAGCTGATAGTGTATTTCTCAGCTTGCATTAAACACACACACACACACACACACACACACACACACACATTGTGGATGTGTGATTCTGCTGAATTAAGCTGTATATAAATGAAGTATCTGCAACACAATCATAGGAAGCATATTTTTTGTTTCACCAGCATTTGCTGTGTTACTCATATGAATAATATGATTGATTTTTACTTTATCTCCAACTGGCAGCATAGTCGTAAATCTATCTGTGAGGTACCCGGTACTGAGTAAAATGTTATTTTTCCTCACTGTGGTCTCATTTGATTACAATTGCAGCCTCGCCTGGCCGTATTCCATCCATAATTAATCGTCGCACTGGTTTCCAGTTTCAGGGAGGCCAGAGCTGTAGCTGTTCACATCTTTAGATAACGGTCTACTATGCCAGCTGGCAAATGAATGGAGACCTTTCACGCTGAGTCTAATGGGCGCAAAAGCCTGAGCTTCTGTCAGGGGCAGCTCTTGAAATGATACTGGGCCAGAGAAGGTCCAACTTGCTGTGGCTGGCAGTCCCTTTGGCACCTCACCCTTCTGAGTAAACACCATATGCAGAGGGGTTTCATTTTGCCAATTTATTTTAGTTCCTCTCGTTCTGTGACGGTAGAAATTATGCCCAGTCGTGGTAGGATAATGAATTTCTTTACGGCTTTACGTCAGCATCCAGGTCACTCTCTCTCTAGGGATTACTATTTTGTCATCACACAGTTACATGTTTTCTACCATTTTATTTATTTAAGGGGCATAGTTTCACAGTATTCCCAAGGGAAGAAGGTGAAGTATACGAGGCTAAAAGTTAGGTAATTATCCCTCCACAAACAACACTGACATTTGTTTTTGAGCAAGAGGGCATGCTACAATTCTTGGTACATAGATATATTAGATGTAATTTTAGATAGATGTATTTAGTTACTTGATTCACTCTCTGCAATGTTACCTTAAAACAACAACACACTGCAGAGCTTAGTGTTATTTGCTATGAATTAGGGAAGAATCTCACAAATTATCAGAATTCTAACTCATTTGTGATTAACCAAAGAAAATGTAAGCCAGATTGTCAAACCCAAATGTCTTCAAGAGCCACACAGGTAACTCTGAGTAAAGTGGGCCAAGTGTGAGATTCTGAGAGACGAGATTAAAAAAATTAAAAAAGGGAGCTGATTGCTGGCATGTGAGGGAAATGAAGATATGAGGGAAAGTGGGTTTAGTCATGCTGGATCTTTTAGCAAAGGACGTCAGCTATTTAGATTTTTATCTGACACCTCTTGCTTTTACATGATACAACTACAAATAGTTTAATTAAAAACAACAAAACCAAAAATTATTCGATTTGTGGAAATGGCTGGACCTGCAAACAGACTTTACATTTTACCAAAAGTCTTATAACAGAATAAGAATTTAAAATATGCCTCTTCTTTTAACAAATTTATAATCATATGTATTTCAAGCTGATGTTTAAATATAAAAAAACCCCTAAAATTCATAAAAATAACAGTGATTCATTTAAACAAGTCAATATGTTTTGAATGTCTATAAAATCCTTCCAACACAGGTGTCATCGGAGGACATATCTCCTATGGTTTTAGGGGGAAGGAATGTCAGGGTGATCTGGAGAGGAGATGGATTGTATTGCTTTCATGAACTGTGCTGTTTTCTTCCATATTCTTCCCACCCAGTTTACAGACATGGCCATATAACATGAAATAAATGATCAAAAATGAATTTTCTTGTTATAAGTTTTTGCCTCTGTCCAACCTACTTTGCATATTACAATGCTGAAAATAATGAGAATTAAAGATTAGCAGAAAATCTGATACCGTTAATGCAACAATATATTTTGTAGTGCAATCGTAATAAAACCTAGAGTTGGAATCCTACAAGTACACTACTTTGCTCATGATTGTAAGGAAAGTTTTAAGGAGGAAAGTATAGATCAAAGCAGATTCTGAGGGAGAGATAATGTATAAGAGCAGTACATGGAAATTCAAGGAACATGAGAATATAGAGATCTTTCTTTTTTAAAGAGAAGTAGAAATAAAGACATGAATTCAGGACTTAATAGTTTAGGGAGAAAAAGGATATGTAGATAAGAGGTATAATGAATAACTCAAAAATCTTGTATGTATACAAATGGAAACATTTCTTCAAGTCAAATTTAATTTGATGCCAAGCTTTTAGTCAGCAGGGCTGCCGGGAGGAGGTCCCTGGGACTGCCCCTCTCACAGGTCTCAACAAGGATCCAAGGAGTCTAACACAGAGCGTGGCACTCAGTGAGGTTCCTCTGGTCTTTGGATCTGCTGGTTCCTTTGAGATGCTGAGGTCCCAACTCCTCCTGAACCCTTGAAGTCAACCCCTCCATAGCTTGTGTTCTACTCTTGGGGATATGGATGTTGCTCCAGGGCTGGAGTTCCAGGGCTAGGGGTGGAGCTTTCCCAGGTGACCATGCTGCCACAGCCCTCTGAGGTTCCTCTCTCCTGGAAGAACACAGCCAATGTAAAGAAAGCAATGGAAAAAAGCAAACAAATCCTCAAACTGTAATATGTATTTTTAGATGGCGTTAAGGAAAATTGCACATAGAAAACAAGAACAGAATGCAATGAAAAGGAACAGTCAGAACAAGAGTCCTTAAAAGTTAAAAACATAATTATCAAACATATTAATATTAGCGATGAAAGATAAACTCAATGAGATTATTCAGGAAACATAACAAAAACACAGAGACAACATAAGAGAGAGAGAGAGAAAAAGAAATAACAAAGTCAACCCAAAGTGTCCAGCATGTCAGTAATTGGTATCCCAGCCTGGCTGGTGTGGCTCAGTGGTTTAGTGTTGCCCTATGAATCAGGAGGTCACAGTTCGATTCCTGGTCAGGGCACTTGCCTGGTTGTGGGTTCGATACCCAGTGTGGGGTGTGGAAGAGTTAGTCGATCAATAAATCTTTCTTATCATTGATGTTTCCCTCTTCCTCTCCCTCTCACTTCCTCTCTGAAATCAATAAAAATATAGAAAAAAATTGGTATCTCAGAAAGGGAGAACAGATGAGAATACTATAAAAGCGATACTAATATGATTACTACTAATGGTAATTATACTACTGATAATGCTAATATACAACCAATGGTAATAAGAGTAATAATATAATGCTTTGCTATTTTACTGAACTCTATTAATTAATTAAATCCTGATATCAGGTAAGTTATAAACCATTTCCAATGGCCTGAAGTTAGTATGGTAGTAGCATGACACTAAAGGCTATGCTCCTAACCAATGATGAAGAACATTAGTCAGCCCTAACTGGTTTAGCTAAATGGTTAGAGCGTGGGCCCTGACATGACTCGATTCTGGTCAAGGGGATGTTCCTCAGTTGCAGGCTCCATCTCTGGCCCTGACCAGGCTGAGAGAGGAAGGTAATCAATTTGTTTTCCTCACATTGATGTTTCTCTCTCTCTGTCTCTCCCCCTCTCTTCCACTCTCTTTAAAAAAAAAAATCAATGAAAAAAAATATGCTTGGGTGAGGATTAACAAAACAAAGTAAAAAAAGAACATCAATCAGTGTTCAAGTTGATAGGACCCAAATGCCTAGGTCAGTTATTAAAAAAAAACCCAACAAGAAGGTAGAAAATTAGTCAAACTGAATATCTCAAAGGATAAGTAATAAACTTAAAAGTTTCTGAAGAGGGAAAGGAAAATCAACCAAAACTGGTTGTCAGACAGGTATTATATTTTCCTGTTGTAGTAAAAAAATGGTGCTCAAACTAGAATTATACACTTAGTCAAAATTTCAAATATGACTAAAGGAAAAGAAAGGTATTTTTAGATATCTAAGGACCACAGTATTTATCCCTTCTTGGGAATCATTAGACTGTATTCCAGGAATTTTAAGATACATCTGACAGAGGGCTGCATTTAAAAGATTTGAAGAATTTTTATGACTCAATAATGAGAGAATCAACCCAATTAAAAATAAGCAAAAATATATGTTAAATAGGTACTCATTTGTGGATTATAATGAACAACATAAACCAATGAACAAAAACTGATGTAGAGACAGAGAAGCATCAATCAGATGCTCAAAACCCAGAAGAAAGGTAGAGGAGGGTGGGGGTGAGGGGAGAGTTCAACCAAAGGGCTTGTATGCATGTATATAAGCATAAGCAATGGATGTGGTCAAAAGGGGGTGAGGGTGAGGGCAGGAGTGGGGGGATGAGAGGACATTGGGGGGATAAGGTCACATTTGTAATATCTTACTCAACAAAGGGGGGAAAAAGAGAGAAGAAAATATATCAAAAGGACCTAGAAATTGCCTAAGGCTCAGAAGAACTGTTCAATAAGTGGATTCACTAGTGGTGCAGAAACATTAATTATAAGACATCTACAAATCCTTTCCTCCTTTAAGATGGTGATTAAAGTTAACTGGCCTAAAAAAAAAAATAAGCAAAAATACATGTTAAATAGGTACGTCATGAAAAGAGGTTTTTAAATTGCCAATGAAAACCTATGTCCAGGAGACAGCAATATGGCAGCATAAAGTAAACATCGTAAATGCAGCCGTGAACAACTATTTCAGAATAACCACAAAAAGAAAACACGGACACCACTCACACCTACAGGAAGGCTGGCTGAGTGAAAATTCTACAACTAAAAAGAGTCTGAGACTCAGAGGAGTGGCGGAAACAAAGTACAGAGGTACGGAGGCGCATGCACGGGGCTCGGGGAAGGGCTGGATCCGGAGGACGCGGTTCTTTTTCAAATCGGAAAGAGTCACAAGCTCCCGGCTGCTCTGAACTCCAGTTCCAGGCGAGTTTCTGAGGACCCAGAAGCATACCCAGAGAAAGGGGACTGACTGGCACTGGGAGGAAATCCAAAGCGGGTTTCTCTCAGCGTTGCTTGCAGCAATTACCACAGGACACAGAGACCCAGTGTCTCTCAGCGCAGGGCTGAGAAGCGGCCATAGATATTTGCTCTGCCCTGTAGACTCCCCAAGGCCCCGCCCCTCCCAAGCTGCCTCAGAGGCTTTTGCATATTAAAGGCTGAGAAGTCTAAGGCAAAGGCTAAATCAACACCTCCTTAGAGATACAAGAGCCAGCCTCACCCGGTGGCCAGAGTGGGACCGTCCTAAATAAAACTCAGATCCACAAGGAACACACTCGAGGCAGACGCAGTGAGCACAAAAGCCCCACTGAAATAATTCTTGCCCCATAAGGGTGTCTCCAGCACAGAAGTTCTTCCACTGCAGACACAGCTGACTCTCATAAGCAAGTGGATTAGAGGTTAATTCCTCTCAGTGATCACCTAACTAAGAAAGGGAAGCAGCCAAAATGCGGAGACAAAGAAATAGGTCACAAATGATAGAAATGGAGGAAAGAAAACGACAGGATATAGAGTTCAAAACCACGGTTATTAGGTTTTTCAAGAATTTTCTAGAGACTGCCGATAAATTTAGTGAGACCCTCGTGCCTATGAAAAAGAACCAGCTAGAAATTAAGCATACACTGACTAAAATAAAGAATAATATACTTAGATCCAACAGCAGACGAGAGGATCACAAGAATCAAGTCAAAGATATGAAATATGAAGAAGCAATACCCACCCAGCGGGACAAGCAAAAAGAAAAAAGAAAAGAAGAAAAAAGAAAAAGGATCAAAAAGTATGAAGATAGTGTAAGGAGTCTCTGGGACAACTTCAAGCGCACAAACATCAGAATTATAGGGGTGCCAGAAGAAGAGAAAGAGCAAGATATTGAAAACCTAT
>PVJC01029120.1:0-22098 GCA_004026665.1 Murina feae | reverse complement strand
ATAAAAAATAAAAAATAACTTAATTCCATCATGTTATCTTAGGAAAACTTGAAAACTCTGATCTCCTATTGGGCTATAAAGCTTCTACTCCTGTCATTCAACAAATACTTAAATCCAGCGGTGCAGATTGTAGTAAAAAATCAGAACCTAACAATGCTATAGTTAACATATCCCTAAAAATCAGGTTTTAAAAAAATATCAGAGCCACGAAGACAAAAGGCCCCTCCCCTCAATGGGATAACATACAAGAGAAATTATAAGAGAAATTAGTGGCATTGTCATTCCAAAAGGCTTATATTCAGCTGTATAAATTATTGAATTTAAAATGGTACACTGCGTGTTTGCCTAAAACTGACTTCATCTAGAGGCGTATGACTAATGAAAGGAGTTGAAATTAACCACATCTCCCTCTATTCTCTTATGGCTCTTTTATTTGAACTCCATTAGAATTATGTCCTTCCATCTTGCTCTCATTTGTCTGGCAAGGTGTGTAATGTTCTTCTCCCCCACTAGAGGGCAGGAACCCGGTCTTAGTCATTTGTGCATCCTACAGCATCAAGCAGGTATGTGATGAGTGCTTGCAGAATAAAACGGAATATAAAAATGTAAGTTAGCGCTATGCGACACTTATGCAAGCGATAGTAGTGCCATGTCTCTGCTCCAATTAGTTTTATTACTTAGGCATGGGGTTTCAGGTTCCAAGTTCCCAGGTCGGTGTTAATGTCACTGCTGAATTTACCTTGGAGAAGACACCAAAGCTAACCACAGCAGAGACATTGTCACTCACAGCAGTGTTGTGATTAGCCAATTGTCTTTGGTCGTGTTATGTATTGCCATCCTTCACACCGCAGCTGGTTCTTATCAGCGCGTCATGTCCATCCTTATTCACGGTAACCTGTTCTATGGGAATAAGGCTTTGAGAGAAATTCGGCCCAGATTAATCTAGAACAGTATTTCCTAGACAGGTATCTCAAAAATGATCTGTTAATAGAGCAAGGCTGGGTCAACATAATATTGGGGGGGGGGAATGAATTAGTTAGAAAGAATAAAGCAATGGCTATATTTTAAGTCCAGTGGGGTTTGTTTTGTTTCTCCTTGGGAAATCAGGTTTCCGTGCTTCTGGTTGTAGATACTTGTCGGATACAGTTGATACTGAGGCTGTAGCTACCAGGGACAGAGAAGGATGTTTTGCTACCCAGAGTCAAACTTGTCAACAGATACCAAAAGCAGTCTGAAGGAAAGATCTGACCACAGGATGGCGTCAAGGAGCCAATCTTTCAAATCGCTGGATCAGTAGGAGACAGGGAGGAAGCAGAGTAAGGAACCTATGTGCCAATAGGATAATTTCAGCTTTACCCATAACACGGCTTTTGTTGTAACCTCTACAACTACCACAAGCGGTGTGTTATCCATTTCAGTAGTGGGAACAACCTTTCTGGTTGAAAGAATGCTAGTCTCGCCCACTTGGCGTGGCTCAGTGGTTGAGCGTCAACCAATGAACTAGGAGGTCTGGGTTCACTTCCCGGTCAAGGCACATGCCCTGGTTGCAGGCTCGATCCCCAGTGTGGGGCAGCTGATCCATGATTCTCTCTTATCGTTGATGTTTCTCTCTCTCTCTCCCTCTCCCCTCCTCTCTGAAATCAATAAAAACATATTTAAGAAAAAAGAATGCTAGTCTCCATTTGGCATGAAAATGGACGCTACCAAATTCTAGGCAGCCAGACATGTTTCATTCTAAGACTCCCTTTGCCAATCTCTCCCTTATTATTCTTCTCCTGCCATCCAAACTTAGGCAGACTAGCACATATCCTGTAGAAGTACCCAAGTATTAGACACAGCTCCAATCAGCATTGAGACCACAATAAGTCAAAATGGATGACAGCCAATGAAAGCTCAGCTGTCATGAATATCAGTATCAAATTAATCATGACCAAACTGGCTAATTCAGTGTGGTTGGTAGGCATGTCGACCCAATCTAAGATCAAACCCAAAATCTCTTAAGGTTAACTTTGATGTTTCGAACAATTTATTATGATTTCTTTTTTAGTTCAACATGTTTAGATGGCTCTGAAAGAGTTTAAAATCTTTGTGATAATACCCTTCTTGCTTTTTTTTACGCTCTAACATGAGGGAACTCGGGAAAACATACACACCTTATAAAGAGTTTCATCCCAGATAGATGTCCGGAAGCAAGAACATTCCAGTGGGCGAGACAATCGCCTCAGATCTTCTTCTCGCTCTTTAAAAATCTGAATGAGAAAGTCCAACACACTGATCAGGATATATAGCTCTCCTCTTTCTTTAAAAAGCTGATATATAATTATTTCTGCATATTTCAAACAGAAAGCATTTCTTCTTTCCTCAGAGGGATTTTTCAATGTGTACAGTACTTCAGAGACATTCTGGCAGAAATGTTTTCAGGTCAGTTCTTCAAGTGACCCTACCTGTGACCCTACCTGGTTAATTTTATGTATTCATTTGGCTAGGCCATGGTACCTAGACCTTTGGTCAAAGATCAGTTTAGATGTTGCTGTGTAGGTATGATGGGATTAATAATTAAATCACTAGACTTAAAGCAGATTCCCCTCCATGATGTGGGTGGGTTTGATGCAATCAGTTGAAGGCCTTAAGAGGGAATCCTGCCTCCAGGCTGACTCAAGCAGCAACATCTACTCTCGACCTCTTTAACCTACAGGCCTGCCCTGAGGACTGCAGACTTGCCAGTCTCTACAACCGTATGAGTTAATTCCTTAAAATCCATCAATCAACCTCTACCCCCTTCCCTCTATTTTATCTGTCTACACACACACATTATTGGTTCTGTTTCTTTAAGGATCCCTCATTAATACATAGAGAGAAACATCCATCTTACTTGAAATTGATACTTAGGGAGGCACCCTAGCCATTTTTACTTCAAAATTTCCAAGTCTGACTGCATCTTTAATGAAACAGAATATATCTTTCTTAATTAAGTTTCAAATCCCCCAAACAGCAGCAATGTATCTTTGGAGATATCTATATAAGCATTCAGAAAACAGTAAGTTGCCCTAGCTGGCTGGGTCCCAGTTCAAGGGCCTGGAGAGAAGCGAATGAAAAGATTAGATATTCAAAGTAGTTCTCAAAATCAAATGTGGAACCCTGTCTAATGCAGCGGTTCTCAACCTGTGGGTTGAGACCCCTTTGGCGGTCGAACGACCCTTTCACAGGGGTCGCCTAAGACCATCCTGCATATCAGATATTTACATTACAATTCATAACAGTAGCAACATTACAGTTATGAAGTAGCAACGAAAATAATTTTATGGTTGGGTCACAACATGAAGAACTGTATTTAAAGGGCCAGAAGGCTGAGAAGCACTGGTCTAATGGTTTTTGAAAGCCTATAAGCTAACCTAGAAACACCAAAACATACCCCAAAACTGGAACGCTGGAGGCAATCGTATAACTAGTTATGGGAAAAAGTATTCCTGACCACAGCTATTATAAAAAAAATCATTTAGTTAAATAAAAGATATCCTTAGACCCCTAGGCTCCAACCCAAGGAGGGACTGTATTCTGTACCAATGACATATTCTAAAACTTTCCTCAGGTTCATCCTTGGAAACCGAACTTTACTTTCAGCTTAGACTTTAAAATCCAATCCTCTTATTTTATACTAGAGGCCTGGTGCATGAATTCGTGCACAGGTGGGATCCAGCCAGCCCACTCCGGCCAGGGGGCAGGGGGGAGGTAAGAAAGGGCCACAGGCAGTTGGCTGGCCAGCCCCAACCCCTGGCCGAACTCCCAGTCAAGGGGACATTTTGCATATTAGCTTTTTATTATATAGGATTGGACAAACTAAAGCTAGGCTATATTTGTGATGTACCAATCTTAGTGGGGGGGGGGGGTCTCATAGCTATCTGGGAGTTTGCCCTTTCTACTGTATCACTTCTGGTTTAAATTTATGTGTACTAATAATCTCCATGCTAGAAAAGTAGAGAAATACACCATATCAGTGCAATTAAGGGACTTAGCACTGTGCCTAACTAGTGTGACTGGCACTTGAACAGATGCATACCAGTTTCTAAGTCAACCTAATGACAGTTGTAACCTTTCATTTCACTCCTGGTGAGTCTTCTAGCCTTGACAGTAACTGTCTGCTCTGAGGACAGTAAAACAGGAGCAGCATACATATTTTATAAATACATAAACTGTAATGCAGCTTCATTCTTTTGCGTGTGGCTTCCCAGTTTTCCCCGCACCATTTATTGAAGAGACTATCTTTACTCCACTGTGTGTTTTTGGCTCCTCTGTCTCCACTTATCTGTCCATATACATGTGGTTTTATAGCTGGGCTCTATTCTGTTCCATTGATCTGTGTCTGTTTCTCCTCCAATACCATGCTAGGGAATTTTGTTTGTTTGATTGTGTGTGTGTGTGTGTGTGTGTGTGTGTGTTTAAAACTTTATTTCAGAGAGGAAGAGAGAGGGAGAGAGAGATAGAAACATCCGTGATGAAAGAGAATCATTGATCAGCTGCCTATTACATGCCCCCCCCCCCACCGCACCGGGGATTGAGCCCGCAACCCAGGCATCAAACCGTGACCTCCTGGTTCATAGGTAGACACTCAACCACTGATCCACACCAGCTGGGCAATACCATGCTGTTTTGATTATCGTAGCTCTGTAGTATAACTTGAAGTGAGGTAGTATGATACCTCAAGCTTCCTTCTTTTTTCTCAGGAAAAGCTAAGAACCATATAATTTCACTCATATGTGGGATATAAAACTGAAACTTCTAAACACAAACAGCAGTGTCTTGGTTGCCAGAGGTAAGGGGGTGGAGCGTGAAAGGGGTCCTAACATATGGTGACTGGAGAAGATTTGACTTTGTGTGGTGGACACACAGGGCAATATACAGATCCTATAACATAGAAACCCACACCTGAAACTATATGACCATATTAACCAGTGTCGCTCCAATAAATTTAATTTTAAAAAGGGATAGAGAAAAGAGAAAATATATAAAAAGGCTGTTCAGTGATATTACATGGTCAGGTTCTTTACGTAAATCTGAAAGGTATTTATTAAATGAATAATATCTTTCCCTTACCAGGGACAATTTGTTTGAGTGTTTAAAAAAACAACAGCCCTAACCGGTGTGGCTCAGTGGATAGAGCGTCGGCCTGCTGACTGAAAGGTCCCAGGTTCGATTCCGGTCAAGGGCATGTACCTTGGTTGCGGGCACATCCCCAGTGGAAGGTGTGCAGGAGGCAGCTGATCGATGATTCTCTCTCATCGATGTTTCTCTCTATCCCTCTCCCTTCCTCTCTGTAAAAAATCAATAAAATATATTTAAAAAACAACAACAACAAATGCCCTAGCCAATTTGGCTCGGTGGATAGAGCATCTGTCTGTCCTGGTTTGATTCCAGACAAGGGCACATAACCTGGTTGCAGGCTCCTCCCCAGCCCTGGCCCTGGTCAGGGCGCATGCAGGAGGCAACCAATCTATGTGTTTTTCTCACATCAATATTTCTCTCTGTTTTTTCCTCTCTCTTCCACTCTCTCTAAAAAAAAATCAATGGAATAATGTCTTTGGGTGAGGATTCTTTGTGTGTGTATGTGTGTGTGTGTACACACAAATGACAAAACTTTATTTTGAAAGCTTAGGTGGAGATTTCTGCCCTGAAAGAAAGGATGGCACAAATGTCCCTATACTTCTACAAAAGAATTTTGCAAAGCATGTTCACCATTTCCTGTAGCACCCTTTCTGTTTCTTACCAGATCCCGCTGATCCTCCTGTACCAGATCCATCTTGTGCACCAAGCAAAAGATTTTGGCATCTGGAGAGTTCTGCAGAATGGCCTCCAGGCATGACTGGTAATAGTGCATGTCCTTTTCCAGTTCGCGGCTCTCCACATCAAAGACATAAATCAGAACCTCCACGTTTCGGAAGATGTTGTCTCGTTGGCTAGTGAAGTAGTTTTCCATGAAGGTGTCCTGTCTAGTAGGAAAAAAAAAGCAAGTCCTCAGTTTAGTCCCTTCTACTTATGATCTATCTTATGTGAAAGATAACCTATAAAAGCTTCGAATGACAGGGCAAATACCAGTAATAGCAAACTGGTCTGGTTTCAAGTTCTTACTTAAGCCTTATACTACCCTAAGGCCCTCTCCTTGTGTTCCAAACATACTTTGACCTGTCCTTGGTTCTCGAGGCCCATGGTCCTAGGGGCCTTGACACATGCTGTTCATTGTCTCACCTGGCACTACCTCTACATCTCATGAACTCCTGACTTGTCCCTTTAGATTATAGCTCAATCCATACTTCTTTACAAAAAGAATATCCTGACCTCCCTGATGGGCAAATCCAGTCACCACAGGCCCTTTTGACCAATACTCTGTTCTTCTTTTTAAAATTTACAAGTGTGATATTACACATCGGCATGAGTTTTTAATTAATGGCATTCACTTCCCTAAACAGAAAGTTCCAAGGGAAGGAACATGTCTCCTACTTCTCGCCACTGTTTCCCAGCTTTTAGCATAGAGCCTGCCACTGCATAGGTGCCCAGGGAATATTTACTGAAGAATACTCAATACTCTGAACTATATGAAAATTACTCTAAGAACGTTTTTTTAGCAGAATGTTGCTCTCTTCTCCTTAGGCTGTGTGCTATTTCCCAAGAAATTCTCAATTACCAGATGCCTAGCAAAAAAACAGAATTTTGTTATGGGAAAAACAAACTCATGAACCTAGCTTCCAGACCTGCACTTTGCTATTCAATGGGTGTGTAGCCCGGCCAGTGTGGTTCAGTGGTTAAGCATCAACCCATGAACCAGGAAGTCATGGTTCAGTTACTACCAGTCAGGGCACATGCCTCATTGCAGGCTCAATCCCCAGTGGGGGGTGTGTAGGAGGCAGCAGGTCAATGTTTCGCTCTCCCCCTCTCCCTTCCTCTATGACATTAATAAAAATATATTTAGCCCTAACTGATTTGGCTCAATGGATAAGAGTGTTGGACCACTGAAGGGTCCTGGGTACTATTCCAGTCAAGGGCATGTACATCAGTTGCAGGCTCAATCCCTGGACCTGGTCGGGGCCCATGTAGGAGGCAACCAATCGATGTGTCTCCCTCACACTGATGTTTCTCTGCCTTTCCCTGTTCCCTTCCACTCTCTCTAAAAATTAGTGGAAAAATATCCTCAGATGAGGATTAACACACACACTCTCTCTCTCCCTCTCCCTCTCCCCCCTTCTATATATGAATATGAATAAATAAATATAAATAAGTGGCTGTGTGACCTTAGGAGATGCATAATCTCACTGGACTTCAGCTGCCTTATGTGTAAAAATGACAATAACATCATATTGTCTAAAAGTAATAAATTTGGACTGATTTAGCACAGATTATAGAATTGGAAGCAATAATGGGGTCATTTTCTTATGGAATACTTGGCTATTTTGTTGTTGTTTTCAACAGATACTCATTGGGCACCTATTCCATGTCTGGTTCTATGCTAGGAACTGGGAAATGCTGAGCTAACAATGTCAGCTTATTTCGTGAAGCACTAGGCTATGCGTTTTTTAACATATTTTCTTACTTAATCATCAAAACAACCCTATGAGTTGGCACAATCATTCTCTCTATTGTATGGATGAAGAATCTGTGGTTCAGAGAGTTTAAGTGATCAATGCAAGATAACAGCTAACAGGGCTGAGATACAAATGCTAATATAATTCCAGAGCCTAAGTTCCTCACCAGTACACTACATATCAGCCGTATCAGCCGAAGATCAAATGGCCATAGAGTAGGAAGCAATACCGGCATACAAGCATAGTGAATGTTCATTTGTGATGGAATATTTGAGAACTGCCTTGGCCACGAGAGAAAACACTGAATCCTACTCCTTCCACAGCAGAAAGGTATGTGCTTAGGTCTTATGTATAGTGTTTAGACTGCCTGGAGATAATTAATACATAGCCCGGCCTGTGTAGCTCAGTGATGACTCTCTCATCATCGATGTTTCCATCTCTGTCCCTCAGCCTTCCTCTCTGAAATCAATAAAAAAATCTTTTCAAGTCAGAGATCTTGATTTAATCAAATGCCAATTCTAAATAAATTTTTCTCCAATGTATCTCTTATGGAAGGTAGCTATGCTCACCACTATACCATCAATGCTGACCAATGTGTCTATTGTTACTCTAGTGCATTCTCCATGCTGATTACTGCCACTAGCCTCACAAGTAATCAGATGGTACTTACCCACCACAGTCCCACAGGTTCAACACCAGGTTTCCCAGAAATCGAACATGGGAATGTTCTACATCAACTGGAAGGTAAATATGACAAATCTAGTAATTGCAGCATGCGAGGCGAAATTCAAACTAAGCAAAGCACTAAGCCCAGGATTTAGAAGGACCAAAGTGGAGTGAAATGCTCAAAGCCACAAGAAGGTGATTTTTAGCTTAGTAGCGTGGTTTAGTGGCAAGGTGGCACCCCGATTACCCTGCGCTACAGAACTCGCTCTCATGTGAGTCATTTTACTTTTTAGTGGTTTAGTGCTTAAAGCAGAAACAACTGCCAATTAAAATACTAATGTTAAAATCTCAACACGTAAGACAGAGACAAATACCATTTAATAGCGCTTCCCTGACTCATTTACTCCTACCAAAGCCCTTCACAAAAAAATTTTTAAAACAAAAAACACCCCAAAAACATACAACATAACCATATTCACTCCTTCTATTTTTTTCTTGTTTGCAGTATCATACATGATCATCAAACCGCTTCTAGAATGTTCACACCTGTTACTGCAAATTCAAAACCCAGGAAGTACTGTATTTTCCGGCGTATAAGATGACTTTTTAACTCAGGAAAACCTTCTCAAAAGTTGGGGGTTGTCTTATACGCCCAGTCGTCTTATACGCCGGAAAATCCGGTACTCCTCCCAGGAATTTGCTTTAGGTCAGGGTAGCACTCCTTCTATTGATTTCCTTATTTTCATTACTGACCCGACCCATTTCACATTGGGGGTGGTCATCTTTGACTCCTCTGTCCACATTCATTCATTACTATCCTTTGTAATCTCTCTCAATTCCCACTCCTTGCTTTATAACCTGCCACTAACATTAAGGAAGGGCCTTCCCTTCTCAAGCCTACACAATCACAACAGCTCCATCATTACCTTCCACCAGGAAGCCTTACCCCCTTTATTTTACCCTCTAGGCTACTGCCAGGTTCATCTTCTTAGCACTACTTTGAACATGTCACTCCCCATTCAAAAAACTTACAAAGGCTCCTCTATGTCTATAGGGGGGCATTCAAGGTCCTTCAGAATGTGCCTTCCAAACTCCCTTTATATTCCCCAATGAGGCACATGAATAATGCCTTTTGCTCCAGTCCAATCTGGTTTATTCATAGTCCTCCCAAATCCCACTACCTCCCCAACCCCCAATGTACCTTACATCAGGGGTCGCAAACTTGCTAATAGGGGCCAGGCCAGCAAACATACAAGAGCAAAGTTAATCATTTCTAAAGAGTAAACATTTACCCAGGGGGTCGATGGTGTGAATGGCAGTTACTCAGCTGTAGCTCATTTGCCATGCAGGAACATGGGTTTAGGATTAACAGAGTTTCCAATTTTTCGATCGTAGAGTGGGAAATCCAGATTTTTATGGAAACACTGTGTTGATAACTAATTCCAATTCTTAAAAACACTGTACAGGCCAAACAAAACACATCTACAGGCCTTTTCCAGCACACAGGCTGCCTGTTTGCGACCTCTGCCTTATGCTTCCCTCCCACTCCCTCTATACTTTGCCTACTCTTACCATCTGCCTAAAAAGTCCTCCCCACCTTTCTTTAAGAGTTAGATTAATCTTCTAAGACCCAACTAAAACCCCCACTCCTCTAAAAGCCCTACCTGGCCACCCCCACTTACCGTCATCACTCCCTCTGAATTCATTCAAACATTTACTAAGCACCTACTCTCTGCCAGGCACTAAAGGTCACAAGGAGGAAAAATAAGAATTCTTATCCTGAAAATTTCTCAAAGTGTAGCAACTATCACCTTTACAATTTATGGGATAGTCAATCAATCACACAGTGGTATTTCTTCTATGACTAGCTCGAAGCTGTTGCTTAAACTGACTGCTAAACTTTTGTGCAATTTTAGATTCTCATAAACTGGATCGTAAGCAGCAGAGCATTCTTTTTGTAAATGGACACTGGAGCCAAATAGTTTAATTCTACCTCTCTGTGTGACCTTAGGCAAATCACTTAACCTCTAAGTGTAAGTTTCTTCATCTATTAAAAAAGCTGGGAGGCAGACTACTGACCTCACAGGCTAACTGTGAGGATTAAAGGAGTTATCATACATAAAGTGCCTGGCACATAGTAGGTGCTCAAACTACCTCCCTTCTCCCCTTTACTTCCCCCTCCTTGGAAAAGGAATCATATCTTACATGTCCTTGTATTTCCAACAGAGTCTACGAGAGAGTAGGTGCTCAAACTGCTATTAATTTGAAGACTATGTAAACGGTCTAGTACTAAAAAAAAAATGGAAAGAAGTGCTACTGAGAAAGGGAAAGGCAATTACAAAAGAAGTGACAGGATTCAGTGACTATTTAGATATGGAGCATATGGAATAGAAATCTGGTTTCTATTCCCCATATCACAGATATTGTTCTCATTAAGTGACCAATGGCCTCATTGCCAAATCCAGTGGACTTTTTAGTCCTTGTCTTACTTTCTATAGTATGACACTGTTGACTACTCTCTTCTCAAAAAATTCTTTTCTCTCAGCCTCTGATATCACATCTACAACCTCTTTGGCAGATCCTCCTTCATGGACTCCTATTCTTCTTTCTGTCCCTTAAATGTTAGAGTTCTTTGGGATTCCATCTTTGGTCACCTACTCTTCTATGTATTCTCCTCTAGGCATGCTAACCAA
The DNA here is from genome assembly GCA_004026665.1 of Murina feae. Classification (NCBI taxonomy): domain Eukaryota; kingdom Metazoa; phylum Chordata; class Mammalia; order Chiroptera; family Vespertilionidae; genus Murina; species Murina feae. The sequence goes on along the minus strand of PVJC01029120.1, from coordinate 11,168 downwards.
TTCATATTATTTTATTTACCATTTGGATATTGATAACTCATAAATATGTATCTCTAATATAGATTTCTCTCCTCCCTTTCTGAGTCATATATTGGACATCTTCACTTGAATAAACCACAAGTATCCTAAACTCAATGTATGCAACTGTAATTCATCATCTCCCCATTCTTCCTGTAAAATCTACTCCTCCTTCAGTCTTCTCCATCTCAGGGAATATAACCAGTTGCCTAAGCAAAAACCTTAGTTTCATCCTTGAGTCGACTCGTTTCCCCACCATTCCCCCCAAACCTAAGGTGACCAGATGTCCTGCTTTTGGTGGGACAGTCCCGATTTTTAACAATTTGTCCCGCATCCTGCGGTGTTTTTAAAAAGTCCCGATTTTTGGAAAGAAACATATGTACTACTCTTTGTAATATTTTAAGTAATAATAATAAAAAAAGAACTCCCCCCCCCCCGGGTCAATGGTGTCCCGCTTTACCAATGTTAAAATCTGGTCACCTTACCCAAACCTATCAATCAGCAAGTCTTATTGACTCTACCTGTTAAATACATCCCAAATCCATTTACTTCTCATCATATCTATGACCACCACCCTAACCCAAGTTAAACCTCCATCATCCTTCCTGGTCTGCTAAAATAGTTTCCTGATTTGTTAACCTGTTTCTACCCTTGCCTCCTCCCTTAACCTACCCTTCTTATTACAGATATAATGTTTCCTCAAAAATGCAGATTTTTATTCCAGTTTTCTTTAAAAAGAAAAAAACATGATCTCTGTATAAGTCTATATATGTATGATTGTATACACTCAGGAAAAAAAGGCCTGAGAATAAGGGAAGGAATATACTTTCTACACTTCTATGATGTTTGAATTTTTCACAAATATTATACTCTTGTCATTAAAGTTGAACATTAAAATAGGACTGTTACTTTCTGTTTAAAAATTTCTAGGGGCTGTCCTCCACTCTCAGTTCAAACTACCTAGCATGACTTATAAGGCACTTTATGATCTAAAACCCACTTTTGCCTCCCTCTTTAGTCTCATGTCTCCTATATGGCCCTCTAGCTCTCCTAGTCTTCCTATCCTGCTATTATAAGAGCAACTGAAATGAACCAAGAACAGAACTTTGGGAAATCACATACATTTATGGGGCAGAAAGAAAAAAAATTCTTTAAAAAAGAGGGAGGGCTGATTAAAGATAAAGGAAGAAAACCAGGGTAATAAGGCATTAAATAAGAGCAAAGGGAACAGAATTTTGAGAAGATCGGAAATCTCAGAGCTGTCAACAGTGTTTTAGAATAAAATACTTCATAATCATATTTTCATTGACAAATTCACTCTTCCAACACAAACACATTTTAACAGCCCCCTAATAAAGTCATTATTATCACCATTCTGTATCCTTACTTCAAATTTCAAAACAAGCAGACTCTAAGTTTAACAAAATCAAACTGGACTTTTTCATCAATGACAATCTAGGGAGAAAAAAAAACCACTAAACATTAAAGGCGATGAAATATATTTGAAGTACTCTTTTACTACTTTTAAAGACAAATTTTAAAGCCGCATACAAAAGAATAGCAGGTAAAAATCAATGTCTTTTGAATTAGTCTGTAAGTTAAGCAGAACCCAACGACGAACCAACTAGTTAATGATACACTGAAGCATGAAGGACAACACAATATTTTCAAGTATAACTTTTACTACCTTTAAGAAAACGCAGTAATTGCTAACAAAGTATTATCAATGAAGGTCCCGCTTGAGATAGCCTTACGCACAAGAGCTCTGTCCCATTCACAGCGCCTGGCACACAGGAAACTCTGGAAAAGCACTTGTTGAATCAACGGCCTGCTTTGATATATATGGAGTCATATAATTTGCAACATACTGTTTATAACACTTCAATGATGTTGCTAGGTTATTTTACAATTATTTTAAGTAGTTACAATAGTTCTGAAATTTGGATGGCAAGACCATGCACCAGACTTAGGGTAGTCTGTGAACTCTGCTAATTTCCTAAAAACAAAAATATTAATTGGACGAGAAAAAAAGGTGCTTCCACAAAATGTACAGAATTTAAAACACAAAGAGAAAGAAGTTTTCCAAGAATTGTGGCTGTCGCACAATGAATGGAGCAGGAGCACAGGCTGACCTTCCAGCTCTCATGCTTTCGAGTTGAGTGAGCTGAACTCCTGGGTCACTCTTTCTTCATCTATGAAAATGAAGTTAATATAAGGCCTGAAGTAAATCAAATAGCATACAATAAACATTAGCTTCCTCCAATCTACTAAAACCATGTGATTATTAGGCCCAGATATTTAACTTGGAAGAATAGGAATAAATTAAAATTTGGCAAATCAAGACAGGGTAGAAACTGGACAGGTACTTTCTAGAAGAAGGAAGTCTCTTGAAGCATGACAGGCCAAAGGACCCTGTCCGGACCAAAATTTCTGATGGACTACTTAGCTAAAAACTAGAGGAGATGCTTATCCAGTGTACGAACTGTACGAAGGCTAGGAAGAGTAAGTAACATATCTGATGAAAGAATTAAAGATAGGACCTACCCTCTTTCCCACTGATATGGAAACTGAGGCCCAGTAAGATAGTGATTTTTGTGCTGGACTCCACAGTTAACAAACACTGGGTTCAGGAACATGTCATGGGCTACAATGAACGCAACAGCAATAGAGGAAAGCATTTATTCTTAGGTTCAAAATGTTAACTGCACAAGAATCAGGAGACTACGTGTTTTGATGATAATATATGTGAAAAGTAATTGGGTGTTTTTATATGACTCAGCATAATGAAAGTCACTCCGCAAAAAGAGACCGTGCTGCCCCGAACATGAGATGTGACAATTCTATCTGCCCTGATCCGGCCACATCAACATTCGAGTCTTAGCACTTTAAGAAAAATGTACATATGTTCAAACAAGTCCTTCAGAATCCTTCAAAATGATGTCAAGTGAGGAACAGATGGAGGAAGCGGAGATGTTTGACCTCAGGAAGATAAGACTTGGGAGGTAAAAGATGGCTAGGACTGATTGAGACATTTATCATACACAAATATTTGTAGAGGCTCAAGAGCGTGGAAAGGGGACCAGCCAATAGAAATAAAAGGAAATAGACTCGAGGCTGTAACTAAGAAATGGCTTTCTAACCATTAGAGCTGCTCCAATTGAGAGCCTATACTACACACCCAGCACAGAAATGAGGATCCCTTCTCCTTTGTATCCTAGCATCTGAAATGTAAGGTGTTTTTAAAATGTTTGTTGTTCTTGAAGCCACAGTGAGATCCCTTATGAAGCAGTGGATGACTTGTCCCTGAAAGTGTTCAGGATGCTAGAAACCCACATCAGGAAATCTTTAAAAGCCAGATAAGGGCAATGGCTTCATCACCTAGAGGCCAAGGACCATGACAGGATCCGGAAATGCTTGGATGCTGCAAAATGAAATGGCATTACAGCCTAGAGACAAAGGGGTCTCTCAGGAGCATGGATCCACTGGCAGCCCAGTGAGCCTACACGAAGAAGCCAAATTTAACATTCAAATCATAAAGGGCAATGAAACGTTTCTCAAGTCAAAGCCAGAACTCCAATGAGAACATCCATGTGTATTCAGGAAGAGAAACAGCAGAGCACAGATTAAGTTAACCTCCCTCTTCATAACTCCCGGCCCCCAGCAATTTACCTTTTAATGAAGACTAGGACTAGCAGCAGCTTGAAAAAAAGAATCTTAGGCAATTTTATTGTTATGCTTGTTAATACCTATCAATTAATTTCCTTTTACATAATAACAGTTAAAAAACGAACACCTGCCCCCCCCCACACACACACACAGATCCCTATGCTTAAGAAAAAGCAGTGTAAAAAAGAAGTTGCACACAGGCATCCCACTTGATAAGCAACCTAGAAAAGAACCACCCAGGAGCGCAAGCAGTAGTAGCCAGAATTAGGCCAAACACCTCTGCGAAGAAATGCAAACAGGGAAAACATGCTGCAAAAGAAATCTTTCAACCTCTGCATGGCCAGGTTACTGCAACCAAGTGTGTTATGCGGATCATTAATAGTTAAGATCACCTGACTTTACAATAAGATAAAACATCTTACTTGTTGCACCAAGTCGACGTGTGTCTCTGGCAATATAATTTGCAAAGATAATAGATCTCATGCTGGTCTTACCAGACCCACTTTTACCCATCAATAGCACCTAAGGACAAAATGGGGGGGAAAGAATGAAAAGAAGTTAGCAATCTAAGGCAAATCAAGTCTACAGGAATCTCTCTCCTGTACTTGATGTTTTCCGGAAGTAAAAGTACCAACAACCTGGTGCAGATAATGGCAACGAATTCCTCAACCAACTGTAAAGGCAGAGATAGCCAGAATTCCAGGACCCAGATGCTTAGCTGTCATGAGTCACACATCCTCTTGGCAACAGAACTGCAATGAGTTTATTATGCTATTAGTATTCACTATCATGTATTCAAAATTATGTTAATACCCGGCCAGCATGGCTCAGTGGTTGAGCATTCTGGTCAGGGCACATGCCTGGGGTGTGCAGGAGGAAGCTGATCAATGATTCTCTCATCACTGATGTTTCTCTCTCTCTCTCTCTCCCTCTCTCTCTTTCCCGTGCTCTCTGAAATCACTATAAAAACAGATATATTTTTAAGAACTATGTTAGCGACATAGCAACTTGATAGGAAACTGAACCCTGATCTCACATAATCTAATGTTTTGTGCACTGAACTTTAGGACAGGAGATTTTAGTATAACCAAAAGGTTTTCCTCCTGCTCAAGGTCACCCTTTCCATCTCTGCTACCCATCTCATCTTTTCCACTGACCTCCATGATCCTGGCCTACAGGATCAAGTCCTTAAACTACATATAACCCCTCAGCCCCCTTGATCTGGCTTGTTTATTCCTCTGCCCTCATCTTCTGACCCTCCTTGACTGGAACTTTCATTGTCCAGCATACTGAACTGAACTGCTTGTAGTTCCCGTCATTGCTCCCAGATCTCCAGGGACCTGTGCACTCTGTCTCTGTCTCACCTTGTGCTCTCTGCTAATAGCTTTCCATTCCCTTTTCTTTCTTCAGCTAAGCTCCAACCATTCTTCAAAATTTGGTTCAGTGACCATCTCCTCAAAAAGCTTATCTGGCCCTGGCCGGTATTGCTGGGTGATTAGAGCATCAGTCCGTACACCGAAGGGTCACAGGTTTGATTCCCAGTCAAAGGCGTGTACCTGGGTTGAAAGTTCAATGCCCAGCCCTGGGTGTGTGTGTGTGTGTGTGTTGTGTGCATGTGCGCACAAGCGTGCAGGAGACAACCAATCAATGTCTCCCCCCCCCTTCCTCACTCCCTTCCCTTCCACTGTCTCTGAAAATAAAAAATGTCCTTGGGTGAGGATTAACAAACACAACAAAAAGCTTCCCTGACCCCAATACCCTAGGCTGGCTTAGGTAATTCTCACCTCTGCCCTTCCAATGACACTCTTACAGCACTGCAAAGACCATAATGCATTGCAGTTACCCAGTTTTTTGTGTTGTTTTTTTTTTTGGTCTGAGCTCCTGAATGACAGAGAGAATCCTTTTGGTATCGTCAGTGTCTAACATATAACAGATGCTCAAAAGATGTTCCTCAAATGAATGGACAAGGTATCAAAACAAAGGTATTAATAAGCATGTCAAACTCGCGGTATGCGGCCTAATGGCTGCAAGTTTGACATGCTTAATATAAAGCAAGCACATTATTAACAATAGGAATTGTCCAATGGAAAGGCTAGCCTCATGACAGTGAATAACCTTCCTGTCAAGGTCAGCATTTAATAATGACAGAAAAACACCTGTCAGAGATGCTATAGATTCTTGCACTAGAAGAGAACTGGATGAGGGGAATTCTAAGATTCTTCAAATTTATGAAACACAGTTTCACCTTGCTTTTCAAATGAAGGGAGGGGCACATGTTCTATCTTCAACCCTAAAATAATGTATAAAAGTTCCTAATTGCAAATATAGACAGTATTAATGAAAGTACACTGCACTCAAGCTCAGTTTAATCTAGTTAGCTATGTAACTTTATTGCACTAAGGAAATGTTACTCACAAGCCAGTCTAAAGTCATAAAAAACGTTTATTTTCTTATTCATGCACAAATTTCTGCTATTTTTAGACAGCTTTATTCATAACTTTAGACAGCCTCATCAAGAACATCCCGTTAGCAAAGTGGAGTTTTTTTATACAATAATTATTAGATAAAGTTAAGCCTAAATATGATAAAAATGTTTTGGTTGTGCATATGTCCCCTTTTCCCCCACTGACTGCCTCCAGCCCACCCTCACCCTCCAACTTCCGCAGGCCTTCACCACCCAATTGCCTGCGGCCATGGGCCATGCATATTCCCACGCAAGGTCCTTGGCTGATTACTTCCTACCACCCCCACACTCCCCCTTCCCTCTGAGATTCCGCATCTCTTCCGAGTCTCTGGATCCACTCCATTTATCAGTTTATTTTGTTCACTATATTGCACATATGAGTGAGATCATGTGACACTTGTCTTTCTCTGACTGACTTATTTCACGTAGCATGATACTCTCCAGGTCCCTCCATACTGTCTCAAAGGGTCTTTTGTTGTTGTTTTTTTAAGAAACCTTGCTTCAATTGCTTATGAAAGACTGTTAGGTACTGATCAAGGTGCTCTACATGTATCTGCTCGTTTAAACTTTCTAACTACCCTATGAGATAGGTAATATTATCACCATTTTACAAATGAAGAACATAAAAGCCCCAGAAGTTCAGAAACTTGCTGCAGAGCTGTGCTCTTATGAATTCTGCCTAAACAGCAAGGTGGGTACCATAGAGCACAGGGAAAGAGCATTCAATTCCACCTGGAGAACTCGTATATAACACCCTATAGTGGCCCAGCCGGTGTGGCTCAGTGGTTGAGTGTTGACTTATGAACCAGGCAGTCATGATTTGATTCCCAGCCAGGGCCCATGCCCAGGTTGAGGGCTCTTTCCTCAGTGGGGGACATGCAGGAGGCAGCCAGTCAAAGATTCTCTCTCATCATTGATATTTCTCTCTCTCCCTTCCTCTCTGAAATCAATAAGAATGTATTTTTAAAAAGACCCTATAATGGTAACATTTGAGTTGGGTTCAACATAAATGTGCAGGCAGACCCGTGTAAGGCTTGCAGAAAATGCAAATTAATTTGTAAATTTGGAGAAAAACAAATTCTGTATGACTATGATAAGGTGCATAGGTGTGGTAGATGGTTTAGTCAGGAATCAGTTTTTAAAAAGCATTCTGTGCCATGAAGTCCCTTGGATTTTATTCTATGGGCTTTGAGAAGTTACAAAAAATTAAATGTGCGAATGACCCAGATAGATATGTCTCAGAAAAATTAAACTAAGAAGTGAAGAATGGGACAAGAGTCAGGGAGAACATTTAGAAGGTTCTTGCAACAGTCCAGGAAAAATGGTTGCACCACATTTTCTGAAGAGTAACTTCTTACCTTCACCTTCATGTTTTTGATGTACTTAATGCATCTTACCTTTTTCTTCAAGGCTGTATTTGGCAGTGCCCACCTGCAGATATAAACCATAAGACAGAATTTCCATGATCCAATTGCTTTAGAAACTGGAGTTAAAGAAATACAAATCAATACAGAGATGCAAAAGAGCATGTTTAGCTCAACAGCTGAGAACAGCTGTGTGTGGGACCTCAGTTGGGTAGAGGCCCTCACTTCCCTAAATTATACAACTGGGTTTATGCTAACCTATCCCCTAATTACATGCTCAGGAGATAGCTCCTAGTTATATTTATTTAGGAATATAAATGAGCCATTAAAATGCAAGATTCCGTTTTTCATAACCTTACATTTTTTCAAGCAAAGCAAACACAAAACAAGTGCTTTAACAAAGCAAACAATATTGCCATATTTAAATGTCCTCTATTTTTTTAAAAGCCAGCCTCCAATTTTAAAAACGTGGGAGCATCTTTAACCCCTCAGCTGTCCTTCCAAGTCATATGTCACTCATTGCAGACACAAAGGATGTAAGATACAAGATTCAATTGCAGATACAAATTGGCACAGAAAGCACTTGCAAGTCCATGATTTCTGCCCAGGCAATACCAACCCTCCTTGTAAGTCTTATCCTCAATATGATGATGCCAAAGCTCCTTTATTGATCATTCAAAGCAATTCAGAACCGTCACCTCATTCAGAACACACCTCCCAGGGCTGGTATTAGGCCTGTCCCTTCCCCTCCCAAGGGTTTTTTCGGCCCAGTTACCAACCAGCCCCCTTCAGTTTACCCAGTCGCCAAAAGCATGATGCTAATCAACCTTACTGGTAAATAGAAGCAAGTTATCGCGGATGGGGTGCCCTAATGCACAATACTCTCTTCAGTTAGAAGATCCCCAACTCCCCACCCCACCCCCATTTCCAGGTTTGGCATAATACCCTTCACCCACCCAAGCGATCCTTCCGGCTCCCCTATGGGAGGATCCACTCTCGGCCCCAGATTCTCTTTCTCCATCTTTTTCTCGGAGTCAGATTCTTCCATCGTGCAACAAGTCCTTTGCAGTCCCTTCTAAAGCCGCAGCACTCTTCCTGTATTCCCCCCTTGGCCACCCTCTCAGCCGCCTATTCTCAACGCCTGCAGCCCCTAGGCCTGCTCTGTTCTTGCCTTCGCCTTTGTCCACTGGGGGGCTGCTTTCCCCAGTTACCTTTACCACCTCAAACTTGGCCTCAAGGCACAGCCGAGCTGGCCGGCTCCCAGGCTAAGTGATGCGGTGATGCAAAGGAAGAAATGGAGGAGGAGCGGGGAAGCGGGAAAGAGGGGTGGGGGTGGGGGTGGGGGTCTCGAGTTTGGGCCTCACGCCCCAAGGTCTCGAAACCCAAAGGTGACTTCACCCGCAGAGAGGTGGGGATGACGAAGGCAGAGGTGGCAGAAAGAGCAGACCCGTGCAGGCACTAAGCGACGATCGCCCCAGTGGGCTCGTGGCTCCCGAGCCCCCGCCCAACCCTGCGAGTCCGCCGGCGGCGGCGGCGACGTTTACGACCCAATCGCCCGCCCTTCAGGAGCCCAGGTACTTCACTGCAGCCACACGACTGCAGGCCAGGATCACGTGGGCACCTGCCGTAAACCCAGAGCCCGTCACGTGACCGCCGCTACCCAAGGCGCGGGGGGCTGATGAGAATACCATAGAGACTGCGCGGAGAAAGGCAGAGTGCCCCCTAGCGCCGTCACGTCGCCCCGGCTCGGTGGGGCCCCGCCCGGCTGCTGGCGCTCCCCTGGGGGGCTATCCGGGTCCCACCCGCCAACGCGAGGAGTTAAAGGAGACGATTGTGATTTCAGTGTCTCAAAGCTGGCTTTTTTTTTTTTTTAACTGCTCTTTCTCCCTTCACATTTTTGGTGGGGAAGGCCCAGCATTGTCTTTATCTTTCTGTTTTTGAAATTTCTTTCTTCCTTTTTTTATTATTATTATCGGTCCTTATAATGGAGCTTGTCATTAAATGAGTGAATAGCATCTGTGTCTACCACATAGCGCTCAAGGGAAGTTGTTGGAACCAGTGGTTCATCTGGGATTCTAGGACACACACCTATCTCCCCACTTGTTTAAAACTGGAATGGGACTACATTCTAATACCTTAGTAAAAAGTCAATAGATGAAGTCCAAAATTGATCATGAAGGACTGCTGATAGGTATATACTTAGTATGTTTAGATTATGAGACCACCACGAAAAAAATGGCCAAAAGAGTTCAAAGGGGCAGGGGATAGGAAATTAGGGGCCTCTTGCTTTTCATCTTAAGCCCTTTTGTATATTTAGTATATATAAATGTATATATTAAATATATTTATATAAATGTATACATAATGAAATTATACACATACATTTAAACCACATGCATGTATTACTTGTTAAGAAAATGAGCTCTAGCTGGTTTGGCTCAGTGGCTAGAGGGTCAGCCTGGTGACTGAAAGGTCCTGCCTTCAATTCTGATCAAAAGCACATGCCCAAGTTGCGGGCTCCATCCCCAGTAGGGGGTGTGCAGGAGGCAGCCAATCAATGATGCTCTCTCATCATTGATTCATTGATGTTTCTATCTCCCTCTCCCTCTACGAAATCAATTATATATATTGATAGAAAGAACATGAAGGGAAGAAGGAAAGGAGGGAAGAGAAGGATGACTGGATAGGAATATGGCGCTTTCTGCTCCCAGACTTCCCCATTTGCCATACAATCCTTTCTCACCACAACTACAATGCCTCAAGAAAAATGTATTCTATTCTGATCACAGGATTCCTTAGCCTTATCACTCACTAATCATCTTCCTTCTCCCCACCAGCTGCCTCTAAACCAGGTCCTGTTCTTTTCCCTGAAAGACCCTAAGTCCCAAACCAGGAAGTCACTTTAGATTCATGGCCCTCCATACAAAACAGTGAGATTAAATGATGATTAGTGTCACTGAGTTAAAGCAGTGAAAACATATTTTACTCAATAACTATTGTAAGTACAGGGAAAGCTGAGCTCCATTCCAGTTTGTGCAAATGCAATTGCACATTTTATAGGGTGGGGGCGGAAAGGGATCAGTAGAGTCAGAGAAGTGAAAAATTACAAAAGATTGGTGTGTGTCAATGCGATTAAACCAGCTGTAAGGGCTAGCTGGCAGTTACCAAAATTAGGAGTCTGTCTTCACACAGATACTGGAACACAGAGGCCCTAACCTTCCTGATGATTACATTTCAAGGGCATGACTCTCAGGACCTTGAGAAAGACATTTCTGAGTTGTAAGAGATACATATGTTGTACCCAGATGTCGTGATCCCCAAAGACTATGAGCAAGCCCCAAAACCGCTGTAAAAACATGAGGGCCTTTATTATTCAAGTTAACTTGGACTTCCCACGCCTCCACCGGCCACTGACACAGCCACATGGCAGGGCAGGAAGTGTGGGTTTCAGGTAAAACAAAGGATTTATAGGGCCGGAAGTAGTGGGTGGGGTAACGCGTGTGGCCCCTGTTGATTGGTCAAGGGAAGGTCCTTGGCCGGGCATTTCCTCTGCATCCCTATTGGCAGATCTTCACTCTCGCACCGCCCTTCCGCCCTTACATTCCCCCCTTGGTTTTATGTACATGAGTCAAAGCATTGACTCTTCTGGGTACTCC
>PVJC01029119.1:0-22059 GCA_004026665.1 Murina feae | reverse complement strand
ATTATATGAAATGCTGAAAGGTATCCTTTGAGAATGAGGAAGAAGAAAAAGGAAAGTAAAAATTATGAACAACAAATATATATCAACGAGTGAATCTAAGAATCAAGTGAATAAAAAATCTGATGAACAGAATAAACTGGTGAATAGAATAGAATCAGAAGCATAGAATGGAGTGGATGGACAATTTTCGGGGGTTAAGAGTGTTGGGGGTGCATGAAGAGAATGGACAATAATTGTACACCTATGGATGAGGACAGTGGGGGGGCAAGGACAGAAGTTGGGGTGGGAAATGGGAGGAGGGGAGCTATGGAGGAAAAAAGAGGAACAATTGTAATAATCTGAACAATAAAGATAAATTTTTAAAAAAAAGCAAAACAAAAAATCAGCAAAGAAACATCAATCCTAAATGATGCACTAGATGAGATGGAATTAATTGACATCTTCAGAACTTTTCACCCCAAAGCCACAGAATATACATTCTTCTCAAGTGCACATGGGACATTTTCAAAGAGGATAGAAATCATATCAAGCATCTTCTCAGATCACAATGGCATAAAACCAGAAATCAACTACAATAAAAATAATAAAAAAATCAAACACCTGGAGTCTAAATAGCATGTTATTAAACAATGACTGGGTTACCAGAGAGATCAAAGAAGAAATTAAAAGCATTATGGCAACAAACAACAATGAAAACACAACAATGCAAAATCTATGGGACATAGTGAAAGCAGTCTTGAGAGGGAAGTTCATAACTCTACAGGCCTGCTTCAAAAAACAAGAAACAATGGTAATAAATTATCTAACCCTGTAACTCAAAGAGTTAGAAAGAGAGCAACAAGAAAAGCCCAGCATAAGCAAAGGAAGGCAATAATAAAGATCGGAGTGGAGATAAACAACATAGAGACAAAAAAAAAATACAAAAGATCAACAAAACCAAGAGCTGGTTCTTTGAAAGGATAAACAATATTGATGAACCTCTAGCCAGGCTCACCAAGAAGCAAAGAAAGAGGACCCAAATAAATAAAATCAGAAATGAAAGGGGTGAAATAACAACCAATCCCACAGAAATACAAACGATTATGAAAAAATACTGTGAACAACTCTATTCCAACAAAATGGACAACTTAGATGAAATGGACATATTCTTAGAAAAATACAAGCTCCCAAACCTCAACCAAGAAGAGTCAAAAAAACCTGAATAGGTTGATAACTACTGAATAAATTGAAACAGTGATCAAAAACCTTTCAGCAAACAAAAGCCCTGGAACAGACAGCTTTACAGGGGAGTTCTACCAAGCATTCAAAGAAGAACTAAAACCTATCCTCCTCACACTATTCCAAAAAAATTCAAAAGGAAGGCACACTTCTAAGCTCTTTCTTTGAAGCCAGCATTACCCTAATCCCCAAACCAGATAAAGACACCACACAAAAAAGAGAACTACAGGCCAATATCCTTGCTGAACATAGATGCTAAAATCCTCAACAAAATCCTAGCAAATTGTTCAGCAAAACATTAGATCATACACCATGACCAAGTGGGATTTATTCCAGGAATGCAAGGATGGTTCAATTTCTGCAAATCAAAAAATACATCATATAAACAAACTGAGAGACAAAAATCACATAACATCAATTGATGCAGAAAAAACATTTGACAAAATCAAACACCCTTTCTTGATAAAAAGTCTCAGCAAAGTTGAATAAAGGGATCATACCTCAACATAATAAAAGCCCTATATGACAAACCTACAGCCAACATCATACTCAATGGGCAAAAACTAAATCAATTTCCCCTAAGAACAGGAACAAAACAAGAATGCACACTTTCACCACTCCTGTTCAACATAGTACTAGAAGTACTAGCCATAGTGATCATACAAGAAAAAAAATAAAAGGCATCCAAATAAGAAAAGAAGTAAAACTGTCCTTATTTGCAGACGACATGATATTATACATAGAAAACCTCAAAGCCTCCATCAAAAAACTACTAGACCTAATAAATGAATTTTGCTATGTAGCAGTATACAAAATTAACACCCAGAAATCTATGGCCTTTTTATACACCAATAATGAACTCACAGAAAGAGAAATGAAAAAAAATCCCATTTACCATTGCACCCAAAAAAATTAAGATACCTAGGAATAAACTTAATGAAGAACATAAAACACCTGTACTCTGAAAATTACAGGACATTAAAAAAAGAGATAGAATAAGACATAAACAAATGGAAGAACATACCATGTTCATGAATTGGTAGAATCAACATCATTAAAATGTCCATACTACCTAAAGCAATCTGTAGTTTCACTGCAACACCTATTAAAATATCAATGGCATATTTCAAAGATCTAGAACAAAATCTCCAAAAATTCATCTGGAATAAAAAAAAGACCCTGAATAGCCACAGCTATCCTGAGAAAGAAGAATAAAGTTGGAGGGATCACAATACCAGACATCAAACTATATTTCCAAGCCACAGTTCTCAAAACTGCCTGGTACTGGCACAAGAACAGACATATAAACCAATGGAACAGAATAGAGGACCCAGAAATTGACCCAAGCCATTATACTCAATTAATATTCAACAAAGGAGGCAAGAGCATACAATGGAGTCAAAACAGCCTCTTTAATAAATGGTGCTGGGAAATTTGGTCAGATACATGCAAAAAAATGAAACTAGATCACCAACTTACACCATACACAAAAACAAACTCAAAATGGATAAAGGACTTGAAAGATCAGAGTGGAGATAAACGACATAGAAACAACAACAACAACAAAAGATCAACAGAACCAAGAGCTGGTTCTTTGAAAGGATAAACAAGATTGATGAACCTCTAGCCAGGCTCACCAAGAAGCAAAGAGAGAGGACCCAAATAAACAAAACCATAAAAATCCTACAAGACTCCACAGAGAGCAAAGTTGCAGACATGTGTCGTAGCAATATCTTTACAGACACAGATCCTAGGGCAAGAGAGACTAAGGGGAAAATAAACAAATGGGACTACACCAAAATAAAAAGCTTCTGCACAGCAAAAGTAACCATCAACAAAACAACAAGAAAATCCACTTCATGAGAGAACATATTTGCCAACGTTGTCTCTGATAAGGGTTTAATCTCCAACACTTACAGGGAACTCATACAACTCAAAAAAATGAAAATAAACAATCCAATCAAAAAATGGGCAAAGGACCTAAGTAGAATCTTTTTGAAAGAGGATATTCAGAAAGCCAAGAGACACACGAAAATATGCTCAAAGTCACTAATCATCTGAGTCACAAATCAAAACGACAATGAGGTACCACCTAACATCTGTCAGAATGGCTATCATCAACAAATCAACAAATGACAAGTGCTGGAGAGGATGCAGAGAAAAAGGAACGCTTCTTTTTTTAAAAAAAAAATCTTTTTGATTTCTTACAGATAGGAAGGGAGAGGGTCAGAGAGTCAGAAACATCGATGAGAAAGAGAGAAACATCGACCAGCTGCCTCCTGCACACCCCCTATTGGGGATGTGCCTGCAACCAAGGTACACGCCCTTGACCGGAATCGAACCTGAGACCTTTCAGTCCGCAGGCCAACGCTCTATCCACAGAGCCAAACCGACTAGGGCAAGAAACCCTTCTTCACTGCTGGTGGGAATGCAGACTGGTGCAGCCACTATGGAAAACAGTATGGTATTTCCTCAAAAATTTAAAAATGGAGCTGCCATTTGACTCAGTAATACCATTTCTAGGAATATATCCCAAGAAAACAGAAACACCAATCAGAAAGGATATATGCACCCCATGTTCATAGCAGCACAATTTACAATAGCCAAGATTTGGAAACAGCCTAAGTGCCCATCAACAGATGAATGGATTAGAAAACAGTGGTATATCTACACAATGGATACTATGCTGCTGTAAAAAAGAAGGAATTCTTACCATTTGCAGCAGCATGGATGGATCTGGAGAGCATTATGCTAAGTGAAATAAGCCAATCAATGAAAGAAAAATAGCACATGATCTCACTCATTTATGAATAATAAAGAACATTATAACCTGATGAACAAAAATATAGATACAGAGGCAGAGAAGCATTGAACAGACTGTCAAATTACAGTGGGAAGGCTAGGGAGGGTTGGGGGCCGGGGAAGATAAGAGATCAACAAAGGACTTGCATGCATGCATATAAGCATAACCAATGGACACAAGACACTGGGGTTGAGGGGAGTGAGGGCATGTGACAAGGGATAGGGGAGGCTGGGGGAATGTCAATGGGGGAAAAAAGGAGACATATGTACTACTATCTGTAATACTTTAAAGAATAAAATTAAATTTTAAAAATAAAGAAAAAAGTAATAAAGTCAATTCTGTTAGTGTTTTTATGTGAAATATACATTATAGGAAAATGTTATAATTTCAACATGTAATTGATATTGTGATATTAAAAAAACAAACAAACAAACAAAAAAACCCAGTGGGGATTGTGGCTCAGTGACATAGAGGCTGCTGGAGTCCCAGATGTTCCTCTTAAAAAGCCCAAGCACAAACTTTAATGACTGCCCTTCCTCTGAGCTCTAGCACCAGGGCGGTGGCTTTGGGGGAATCCAGAGACATATGGGGAGAAACTGGATTGTGTAGCATTGAGGCAGGAACTCAGGGGAGTCTTTCTCCCAAACAGGGATGTTCATACGGGTCATTGTTCCTGTGCTGGGACTTCCCCTGTTGCAGGGCTGACTGGCAGCTATATCTGAGTTTCCATCAGCATAGGCCACAGTGTTCATTCCACTCAGGTGATTCCCTGAGAACCCCACCCCATCCAATTTGCAGTCCCACACAACTGTTTGCAGTTGCTTCTCCATATGAATGGCTGTCCTGACTGAGGCTTCAGACTTTTCTAAAATCTCTTAAACAAGCAGCAGCTGTATTCAGCATGCCCCAAACCAATCAATAAAAGGCCCAAGAACCAGCACTAGAACCACCCTGCCTTGCTTCACAGCTGGGCCTCACCTGGGCACTTCCTAGCCCAATACAAGTAGCAGCCATCTGCAGATCTCTCTGTAGCTTCTGACAGGTGGCCCCAAACAGTGGCTGACTTTGCATCTCCCTGGTGACCCAAGAGCCAGTGTACCCACTGTTCAGTGTCAGATCACCCCAGATTACAATACTTCACATCCATAAGCAACACACTCAAGAGGCAGACTCAGTGAGCACCAAAGCACCACTGAAGCAAGTCCTGCTCTATAGGGGTGTCTCCTGCACAGTATCTCTTTCATTATAGTCACAGCTGGTCCTCACAGACAATTGGCTCAGAGATCAATTCCTCCTAGTGACACCAATAGCAATCAAGGATCAAGAACAAGATTTTGCACACAGTCCACACAAGGGTGCACCTAGAGTGCCCAACTCAGATAGGGGATCCTACAGGACACCTACTATACAAGGCCACTCTACCAACGCAAGGAGACATAGCAGCTCTACCCAATACATAGAAACAAATACAGGGAAAGAGCCAAAATGAGGAGACAAATTAAAGAAGCTGCTTAGAGCTTGTGACTCGTATTGTGTTACAAATTAAAAAAACAGAAGCAAGAAAACTTATGGAGCCCTGGCCAGTTTGGCTCAATGGATTAAGCGTCGGCCTCTGGACTCAAGGGTCCCAGGTTCAATTCTGATCAAGGGCATGTACCCTGGTTGCGGGTACCCAGTGGGGGGTGTGCAGGAGGTAGCTGATCGATGTTTCTCTCTCATCAATGTTTCTAACTTTCTATCCCTCTCCCTTCCTCTCTGTAAAAATATCAATAATATATATATATATATTTTTTAAAAGAAAACTTATGGAGGTGCCAGAAAGAGAAGAGAGAGCATGATATTGAAAACTATTAGAAGAAATAATGACAGAAAACTTCCCCTATCTGGTAAAAGAAATAGACTTACAAGTCCAGGAAATGCAGAGAGTCCCAAACAAGAGGAATCCAAAGAGGCCCACATCAAGACATCATAATTAAAATGCCAAAGGGTTAAAGACAGAGAATCTTAAAATAAGCAAGAGAAAAGCCCCCTACAAGGGGGCACCCATATGACCGTCAGCTGATTTCTCAACAGAAACTTTGCAGGCCAGAAGGGAGTGGCAAGAAATAGTCAAGGTAATGAATAGCAAGAACCTACAGCCAAGATTACTTTACCCAGCAAAGCTATCGTTCAGAATTGAAGGTCAAATAAAGAGCTTCACAGACAAGAAAAAGCTAAAGGAGCTCATCACCATTAAACCAATATTACATGAAATGTTGAAGGGTATCCTTTAGGAAGAGGAAGAAGAAGAAAAAAATAAAAAGTATGAACAATAAAATGGCAATAAATACATATCTATCAACAATTGAATATAAAAACAAATAAATGAGAAATCTAATGATCAAATAAACTGGTGAATAAAATAGAATCAGAGACATGGAAACATGGAACAGACTGATGAATATCAGAGGGAAGAGGGGTGGGAGAGGGCGGGAAGAGATTAACCAAAGACTTTATATGCATACTAGAGGCCCGTTGCGTGAAATTCATGCGCTTGGTGGGAATCCCTCAGCCCGGCCTGCGCCCTCTCGCAGTCTGAGACCCCTCAGGGGATGTCTGCAGTCTGGAACTCTCACAGTCCAGGACCCCTCGCTCCTTACTGCCCGCCTGCAGCAGAGGTGGGAGAGGCTTCCACCACCACTGCTGCACTCAGAAGCTGGGCTCATGGCTGGCAAGCACAACAGCGGCAGCGGTGGGACCATCTCCCGGCTTTGAGGCAGCACTAAGGAGCAGCGAGCCGGCTTCTGACTGAATGGTGCTCCCACAGGGGGGGGGCACTGACAACCAAGGGGCAGCTCCTGCGTTGAGCCTCTGCCCCCCACTCCCCCCCGGTGGTCAGTGCTTGTCATAGTGACCGGTTATTTGTGCATTAGGGTTTTATTATATAGGATTATGTATCACCTATGGACACAGACAATAGGGTGAAGGCCTGGGGCGGGGTGGGAACTGGTTGAGGGGACCATGGGGATGGGGGGAAAGGGACATCTGTAATACTCCCAAAGAATTTTTTTAAATGTATTTTTATTGACTTCAGAAAGGAAGGGAGAAGGAGAGAGATAGAAACATCAATGATGAGAGAGAATCACTGATTGGCTGCCTCCTGTGCACCCCCCTACTGGGGATCAAGCCCACAACCCGGGCATGTGCCCTTAACTGGAATCGAACCTGGGACCTTTCGGTGTGCAGGCTGACACTGTATCCACTGAGCCAAACCGGCTGGGTGTAAAGACTTTTTTTTTAAGTTTTCATTTCAGAACAACCTTTGTGGTTACTGTAGGTCTCTGAGTTTGCAAGGCTGCCACACAGGCTGTCCCTGAGCTTGTGAGGTCAGCATGTGGCCCCTTGTGTCCACAATAAGAACTGATCTGGGGCCAGCCCTCTCTCCTGGCTCAGGGGCTGTCTGATAACTCCTTTCCTGGGGCCTGCCTGCCCCAGAATCCTCTCCATGATGACACTGCAGGGTCAGGGCAGCAGGACCCATTGTGCTGCTGCACTCTGACCTCCAGGAGCTCACCTGGAGAGCAATGGACAGTGGTGATGAGACCTTATGAGGACAGGATGCTGTCCTCCAAGAAAGGTGTACATCCCAGATTTAGACTGAGGCTTGGGCACATGTCCCCAATAGGTAGGAGTCAGGGTGGGAAACACCCTTGTGAAATGAAATTTTTGGACTGGAACCCAGATTCATTGTCTGCCTGAGTCGAAGAATGAATCCACTGGCAGAAGATAGTGTAGCAAAGGTGGAGATTTATTAATGAACAAGTACAGACTCCCATGTGGGGATGGGGAAGAGTCCCACAGAAAGGACTCCTTCATAGGGAGGGGGGAAGGTCCTGTTGAGTTCCTTTTCCCTATGGCTTATACTAGTAAAGGCGGCAGATCCTGGTGCCCTGATATCCCCTCTGATTGGTTACTATTCCCTTAGACTGACAAATCTCAGCGGGAAGGGGAAGAGCAGGTAGAAAGAGGTTAACCAAAGATCTTACCTCTAGACACAGATGTAGAATGGTGAAGGTCTAGGGTGGGGCAGGAACCGGGTGGAGGGGGGCAATAGGGGGAAGAGGCGGGGCATCCGTAATACTCTCAGCAATAATGATTTTTAAAATGAATGGGGAAAGAAGAACGCCAATAGAACCATGCATTGGAAGCAAAGCTCCGAAATACGATAAAAACAATTATAGGGGATCAGGCCCCCAAATCTTGGATTTGAAAAGCATGTGGAATTCCTCGTGTCTGAGAATGGCAGAATAAGGAAAGAAAATAAACAACTAAAGGCTGAAAGGCCCAGTAGAAAAGGAGCCACATGTAGATGCTAATCTTGTAGAAAAGCCAGAGTTGTGGAGTTGCCACCACATTCAGAAACTGCTACAGCCTCTCCAACCTGGCAGAAGTCCGCAGCAAATCCTGGGAAAGCCCACGATAGTCCAACACCCCATCTTCCTCCCTTGGACTTTCCATCTCCAGAACTTCCCCTCTATTAAGGAGCTCGCTCAGGATATTCTGAAAGGACTTATAAATAATTAAAATGTAAAACCAGCCCAGCCGCTGTGCCCAGTGGTTGAGCATCGACCCATGAACCAAGAGGTCGCTGGTTTGATTCCCAGTCAGGGCACATGCTGGGTTGCAGACTCGATCCCCAGCAGTGGACATGCAGAAGGCAGCCCATCAACAGTGTTTCTTTCTCTCCTACTCCCTTCCTCAATCTCTAAATTCAATAAAAACATATTTTTAAAAAATAAAATGAAATGTAAAACTATAAAAGAAGTGATAAGAGGAAATAATACAGTTAATTCAGGAAAAAAAAATACAGGGAAAAGCAAGGGTAACCCCGGAGATGCATCGTCCTCTGGTGCTCTGTGGCCAGGAGGCATCGCCAGGACTCAGAATGCCGCTGTGAAATGCGCTGTGTGTCTGCCTTACTGATTTGAGCTAATGACTGCAGCCTTGGGAGACACTCAGCTCTCAGAGGTTCATTTTCTCCTGATACAAACCAAATGGCTACCTGGAGTAATTTTTTCAAGAAAATTATTTTTCTTGTCTTCAGGGTTAAAATATATAAAATATGTTATATGTCATTAATATAGGTAATGCAAAACCTAAATAATATGGTGGCTGGAGGGGCTGCCTTGTATTTGAAACATGCAGTGAGCATGTGCATTTTGTTATGCACATTTCACTCGTTTAATAAGGTGTGTAAGACACCCTCCTAGATGAAACTCTGTGCCACACTTTGCACTACTCATAACGTTGTAATAACCCCAAGACAACCAGGAGAAATGTTTAAATTTTCATTTTATGAAGAACCAAATTATGAGTTATGCTTTTTTTTAAAAAACATTACCAGTTTCCATAACTAATCAGGGTGCATTTTAAGTTCTAACTTTCTTTATTGTGTGATGCATCATTCGAAAATACTAAGGAAATATCCTCTTGTTTTTAGTGATGTATGAGTGGAAGTAATGCTAGTTGGCAGTATCTGATTATAAGAAATCAATAAACTAATCATGTGTATGTTTTTTTCATGATCATTTTCTTTTAATGTAAAACTGTTTCAACCCGTAATTACATAGAGAATGTCCTAGCTGTGGGTATTATGAGACAAGCTAACTTTCCAGACCAAGAGGCACTCACAGCTAGGGATGAAACAAAGTCCGACCAATCCAGCCACATTGGGTTGGTTCCTTGAAAACAGTGGTTCCCATGTCCTAGCCGGTATGGCTCAGTGGGTGGAGCATCAGCCTGCGGACTGGAGGGTCCCGGGTTCGATTCCGGTCAAGGGCATGTACCTTGGTTGCGGGCACATCCCCAGTAGGCAGTGTGCAGGAGGCAGCTGATCGATGTTTCTCTCTCATCAATGTTTCTAACTCTCTATCCCTCTCCCTTCCTCTCTGTGAAAAATCAACAAAATATATTTTTTTAAAAACAGGCTTGAAGAGCAGGGCACTGTAAATGCTTGCAGTCTCACTGAGCATGCTCAGGGGTAACATTTAGCACCATTATTTTTCCTTTTTTTAATCTTTAAAAATTAAACAGGACTTTTAACAGAGAACACGTGAGCAGGAATGAAGCGTAGACCTGTACCTCATTACTGCCGTACAGATTGAAGGTGGGTAGCCACCGAACTGACCACCCCGGCATCAATCCACGGCAATAAAAATAACCCTCATCACGTTTGTAACAAGATGTTTATCATTCTCAGCAGCAGGAGATCGTGAGAGAATCCCTTCATTTTCAGGAACTTTGTTCATTACCTTCCCATGCTGGAAAGCCACACCATCACCACATAAACTTTTAAAGGTAAATTAAATAAAAACGTTGTGCCCACCAGGTTGACATCCAACCCACGTCAAGAGTTCTCCAAGCATGCTATTGAACAGTGTGACCCTTAGGGTCCCTCCTCCTCCCGGCCACTCCTGAGAGCCCTTCCAGCAGAGCGTCCGTCCGTCTGTCCTCCGTCCATGTCGGTGCTGCCACAGCCCTTTCCAAGTCCCAGCTCCATCAGCTCCACCACCAGTGAGTGAAGGGAGTGAAGGCTGGCAAGAAGGAAGAGGAACTGGCTGACAGCTACTCAGAGGCAGCAGCATGGGGAAAGGCCTGGACTAAAAGGAGCTGTTTGGAGCTCTGCCCGGTGGCAAGATGGCGGTTCGCCTTGTTTAATCGCACAGCGCTGTGCTGAAGTCCTGGGGAGGACTCACTCCACCGTCTTCTCGCTTCAGGGAAACTAGGAGAAGGGACTCCGCTGCTTTTCAGCCCCTTAGAGATGTTTGCCTGGAAAGAAAGGCACAGCTTGGAGGCCTGGCTTTCCGCCTGTCACGGTGTCTTCCCAGCCGGCCCCGGTGCTAGTCTGAGCATCTATGTCTTCTGGGAACCTACGTGCAGCTATAGGCACCGCCAGGTTGTAATCAACTGTTGGTATGCAGTGAACTGGACATTTTTTTAAACGGAATTTTTAAAAAAATATTTTTTTATTGATTTCAGAGAGGAGGGGAGAGGGAGAGAGAGATAGAAACATCAGTGATGAGAGGGAATCATGGATCAGCCGCCTCCTGCACACCCCCTACAGGGGATCAAGCCTGCAACCAGGCATGTGCCCTTCACCAGAATCGAACCTGGGACCTTTCCATCTGAAGGCCAAAGCTCTATCCACTGAGCCAAACTGGCTAGGGCAAAAAAAAGGAACATGAAACAATCTGAAAGTGTGCCTTGTTGGTCTCTGTTGCCCGGACTGCCAGGGGATACACTTTGGTCTGGGGAGGCTACAAGGGTGCAAGCGGGCTAAGCCTTGAGGAACCATGAATTCAGCTCCCACGGGGTAGCCAGCAAGCAGGCCGCCATGTGCATACTGAGGAGTTCTCACTAGTCATGGAGGAGCCTCAATCCAGCGGAGCCCCATAATGAGGAAAGGCTGAGCTAAGGCTTGGGCCCCTCAAGTTCAGTTTCATTCAATATAACCCGCCCTCCCAGCCCAGCCCCGACTCAGCTGGAGGCAGGTGTGGTAGCGGCCACCTAAACCGGCACAGTAACAGAAGTAACTGGGCCAGGAAGAGGTGGCTTCTACTCCAGTGACATCTTGGCCATTGGTAGCCACCGGGCGTGGGACTGGTCCTGCAGCCGAGGGGGCCAGCAGTGATGACAGTAGAGGGGTGGGGCATGAGGAGCGCCTTTCTGGAAACACCCTATCGAGAAGCAGTATGTTCTGCTTTAGAGCGAAAGAAACTCCGGGATTATGCATTGTTTCAGTGGTCAAGCACCTTCAGCCTCCTCCAGTCGGGCCAGGGTCATGAGTTCAGGATCTTTCTTGGCCTTTGCAAGCGCAGGCAGTTTCTTTGCAGAAGTTGGGTGGCCTGAGGCTTCTGCAGATGATAACCAGCCCTCCACTTGGGGCAGCAATGTTGGAGGAGGGCCAGGTGCTGGCCCCAGGAGAAGGCAGGCCTTCCCTCGAGGGAACATGCGGCGCCTGGCCCTTCCTGCCTCCCCAGGGGCATTACCTTTGCCTTGCCCTCTCTTAGCTCCACTGCCCTTCTGCCTCTGTAACTCGTCCCCTGAGCCTGCCTACTGTGCAGCCCAGCTGGCTCACTTCTGCACGTCTGCAACTTTTAAATAAATTTTCTCTTAAAAAAAGCACACTTCAGGTTTGTAGGAGATACATATACATCTCAAAAGAACAAAGAGAGCACTGGACCATGTGGCTCAGTGGTCGGAGTGCTGTCCTGAGAACTGCGGTGTCTCAGGTTCGATTCCAGGACAAGGGAACATACCTGGTTGCAGGTTTGATCTCCAGCCCAGTCAGGGCTTGTGCAGGAGATAGCCAATCAATGTGTCTCTCTCAGATACATGATGTCTCTCTCTCTCTCTCTCTCTCTCTCTCTCTCTCTCTCTCTCTCCCTTTCTCTCTCTATTTCTCTCTCGTGCACACACTCTCCCTTACCAAAATTCTCCCATCCACTCTTTCTAAAAACCAACAGAAAAAATACCCTCAGATGAGGATTAAACAAAAATTCAAAGAAAGAACTTTCAATTTTAAGGTTTTTAAGAAAGTACTCTAAGAATGGGTGGTCAGTAGCCTATCTTCAGGTGCTGGCTGAAACTAATGGTAAATTCCTTTGTCACCCTCTGTTTTTCCAGAGTGGTCCTTACAGTGGCTGGGTGCCACTTGTTTGTATATAGAAAATACTTGGGAGGTGGAGTGGCCAGGGAGAGGTCAATGGGGGAGAAAGGAGACATACTATATAATAAGAGAGAAATATGCAAATTAGGCCAGCTGGGACATAGCCATCAGCTCAGGAGGCTGCATCACAACCAGCTCAGAGCAAGCCCCCAGCCCCAGCAGACACACACCACACACCAGGGCTGGGTGCAGGCTCCGAGTGGCTGTGGTGCAGCTCAGAGCCTGCCCCCAACCCTGGCACTGCCTAACTCCTGCCAGGGGTTCAAGGGCAGGCATGCTGTGCCACCTGCCCTAGGAGCAAGGCCCCCAGCGGACCCACGAACCTGCCCAGGGGGGCGTGCTCCGAACCATGCCACAGCTGGGACCAAGGCCCCCAGCAGACCTGTGGACCTGCCCAAGGGGGTGTGCTCCGAGCTGCCACAGCCAGACTGTCAGTAGGACATCCCCTGAGGGCTCCCGGCCTGAGCTGTCAATAGGACATCCCCTGAGGGCTCCCGGCCTGAGCTGTCAATAGGACATCCCCTGAGGGCTCCCAGACTCTGAGAGAGGGCAGGCTGGGCTGAGGGACACCCACTCAGTGCACGAATTTCATGCACCGGGCCTCTAGCATGTAATAATTTAAGCAATAAAGAATGAAAAAAAAAGAAAATACTAATAAATCCATTAAAAATGAATAGAACTAATAAATAGGTTCAATATAAGATCAACTCACAATTTGTGTTTCTATATACATCTGAGAAGAAAATCCTTCTATCTAATAAAAGAGTAATATGTAAATTAGGCGTCACTCTGTCACAAAGATGGATGCCCCCATAGCCACAAGATGGCAGCGCCCAGTCCAGCTCAGCCCTGCTACCGAAGTGGTCAGGCCTGTTAGCCAGGTAGGTGACTGAGGAGTCGGGAGCCTGAGGGGCAGAACAGGTGATCAGAGGGGGATGGAGGTCCCCTGCCCAGGCCAGAGGCCTTCACCAGAGGCCACAGGCCTGGGCAGGGGCAAGGACAGAGATTGCAGGGGCCTGGGTTCTGCAGATAAGAGGGGCAGGGGAAGAGCCTGCAATCACAGGGGTCTGGGCACTGGTGGGGCCGGCAAAGCAGGGGTCTGGGGGTCCCCTGCCCAGGCCTGCAGCCTTGGCCAGAGGCTGCCAGTGGGGCAAGGGCAGAGCCGGTGATGGTAGGGGGCGGGATCAGAGCCGGTGATCGCAGAGGCCTGGGCTCTGTGAAGCCGGCGATCGGAGGGTTTTGAGGGTCCCCTGTCCAGGCCTGCAGCCTCAGGAATAGGTTACAGGCCTGGGCAGGGGTGGAGTTGGGATTGGAGGGGCGGGGTGGAGCCGGTGATCGGAGTGAACTACAGAGGAAACACCTTTTCTTACCACTCATTGGCTAAGCTCCCTGTATGCCACTGGTAATATCTTAGTAACTTGGGTAATAAGATTCTAAAAAGGCATCTGGGGTTTTTCCACCACACTCCTGGAGAAAAAAATGAAGGTCCACTGCTGGAGGGCTAAGAAATGTCATATCCTGCCCTAGCCGGTTTGGCTCAGTGCAAAATGCCTCAGCCTGCTGACTGCAGGGTCTGAGTTCAATTCTGACCAAGGGCAGGTACCTAGGTTGCAGGCTCCTCCCTGGCCTGGGCCCAGGTCAGGGTTCATGCAGGAGGCAACCAATCAAAGTGTTCCTCTCACTTTGATGTTTCTCTCTGTTTTTCACTTCTCTTCCACATTCTGTGAAAATCAATGGAAACATATCCTCAGGTGAGGATAAAAAAAAAAAATGTCAAATCCTATGAAAGACACATCTTGAAAATGCCTAAAGAAAGTAGTCATTTCTTCATGGTGAAGGGACTGGAGTCCGTGTTGATGAAAACACCTTGGTGGCTGCGGTGACTGGCAGTGGCTGCAGCAGCGGGGTGATGGGGCTGGTGGCTTCCCCTGATTAGCCTGGTTGCCTCCCACAAAGGGAGGCCAGACTGCGGCTTAGAGCCGCTCCCCAAGGGGAGCAGAGAGCGGGCCTAAGCCATTAGTAGGACACCCCCTGAGGGCTCCCAATATGTGAGAGGGGGCAGGCTGGGCTGAGGAACCCCCTCCACCAGTGCACGAATTTCGTGCACCAGGCCCCTAGTTTATAATAATATCAAAAGGTATAAAATATTTAGGAAAAAAAATGTAACAAAAGAAATGCAAAACTTATATTCTGAAAACTATAAAACATTGTTATGAGCTCAAACTGGTTTGGCTCAGTGGATGGAGAGTCAGCCTGCGGACTGAAAGGTCCCAGGTTCGATTCCCGGCAAGGGCATGTACTTTGGTTGCAGGCACATCCCCAGTGGGAGGTGTGCAGGAGGCAGCTGATCAATGTTTCTCTCCCATCAGTTTCTAACTCTCTATCTCTCTCCTTTCCTCTTTGTAAAAAAATCAATAAAATATATTTAAAAAGAAAAACATTGTTATGATAGAAATTAAAGAGGATCTAATAAATGAAAAGACATCTCAGGGGCTGGATCAGAATATTTAATATTGTTGAAAAGGCAATACTTCCAAATTAATAAATAATTTAACACAACCCATATCAAAATCCTAGCAGGTTCTTTGTAGAAATGGATAAGATGATCCTAAAGTTCATATGGAAACTCAAGGAATTCAGAATAATCCAATCTTCAGCATGAAGAACAAACTTGAACAACTCACAATTACTGGTTTCAAAACTCACTAAAAATCTACACTTAAAACTCTAATGAAAGAAATCTAAGAACTAGATAAATGGAGAGACATTCCATGTTCATGGATAGAAAGACTCAATATCATCAAGATGTTAGTTCTTCCCAACTTAATCTATAGATTCAATGTAATTCCAGTTAAAAAGAAAATCCCTGCAAATTATTTTGGGGACATAAACAAGCTGATTCTAAAGTTTATGCGGAGAGGCAAAAGACCCAGAAGAGCCAACGCAATGCAGCATTGAAAGAGAAGAACAGAGCTGGAGAACTCATGCTACCTGACTCTAAGACTTACTATGGGACAGTGCAGGGAGCACTGCCACCTTGGACCTGCCCGAGGACGATCCTGAGGGGTCCCCAGGAGCAGCCACCGCTACTGCCTGCCGCTAGCCTCCTCGTCCAACCCGTCCAACCCGCTACCTGCCAGGCCCTGGGCCCCTGCCCCTTTTCAGCTGAGTCCGCACTCTTCTTCCTCGCCTGACGCCCCCCTCCCGCCTGGAAAGCTGCCCTGCCACCAGCAACCCCCCAGTGCCACCATGGCAACTGCACCATACAACTACTCTTACATCTTTAAATATATTATTACTGGGGACATGGGAGTAGGAAAATCTTGCTTGCTTCATCAATTTACAGGAAAAAAAATTTGTGGCCGATTGGCCTCACACAATTTTGTTGAATTTGGTACAAGAATAATTGAAGTTAGTGGCCAAAAAATCAAACTGCAGATACCGGATACAGCAGGACAGGAGAGGGTTAGGGCTGTTACACGGAGCTGCCACAGGGGAGCTGCAGGAGCGCGAACGGTGTATTTATCACTAGAAGAAGTACTGTAACCACTTCAGCAGCTGGTTGGCAGATGCAAGGAATCGCAACAATCCAAACACTGTAATAATTCTCATAGGAAATACAGCAGATTTGGAGGCACAGAGGGATGTTACCGATGAGGAAGCCAAACAGTTCGCTGAGGAAAATGGCTTATTGTTCCTTGATCAAGTGCAAACACAGGAGAGAATGCAGAAGACGCTTTCCTCGAGGCTGCCAAAGAAATCTACCAGAACATTCAGGGTGGAAGACAGGATCTGCACAAACCCTCAGCTCTGCAGGGAGGCGGGCCAACCAGTGAACCCCAACTCCAGAGAGGAGGCTGTGGCTGCTAGCGACCTCTTTGCTGTGGCTCTCATTTGACCCTTCACCTCTGTCTGTCGGAAGCAGTCCTTTTTACTGCCTCGTTGTCTTCTGTACATCTTACTGGATTTCATTAAAAAAAAAAAACAAAAGAAAAAAAACAACTCTGTTTAAAAACAGTTTAACACAATACTAAACTGCTAAACAACTAGGTGTAATCAGGTTATCAAAAGCAAGTAATCTCTCCTGCATGGTAAATCTAGACTTTTTTCCCCTCCTGATTGTCCTCATGTTAGGTATGTCACCAACACATGATTTAAACTGAGCACTGATGCTGGACTTCATGATTTTTACCCCTCCCTCTCTTTGGCAGGGCTTTGTCTCACGGTTTAATGTGATATCTTAAGCCTTTTTCTCCATCTTTAACTGTTCACATGTGTCTGTTGTAACCAAGAAGTTTATTGCTGTGAAGTGGCTGCTGGTGATAGAGGAGGGGTTCTATAACTGCTTTTGTTTTGTCAGATAAATTCCCTGTTGTGTGGATGGCATTTTTCTTGAGGAGGTTTGCTTCTGTCTCAGCCTTGTACAGGGAAAATATGCACTTATCAGCTTCTCTCTTGCGCTTAATTAATAGCTTTATTTTTTATTTACATCATTTTCTCTTTAGCAGAAAGTAAATATGTATGAATTTTGAAGGAACTGAACTAACAATACATTCTGTGTTTATTATTTTAATGAAGAAAATAAATCGATTACTGGCATTGGAACAGTACAAAATATCAGTTTGTACAGTAAGACCTATATGTGACCATGTTATTCCCGCCCATTTCACACAAGGAAATAGACGCAACTGCAGTTCACAAGTAATACTGGCTCCACCCATCGGTGCTGGCAACTCGGGGCCATTATGCTGAAACCAGCTCCGAGCGCGAGAGGATTAACACGAGCTCATCTTGGTTCATCTTTACACTGTGGCTTATCTGCAGATTTTCTTAACTGTTCCTGTGCAGTCAACAAAGTGCAAACCTGCTTTTCTCTTTTTGTAAACATTTTGCATCACAGGCTACTTTTTTTTTTTTTTTTTTTGCCTTACTGTATAGAAAAAGAAAAAAGGCTGGGTTTATTATTGAACATTTTAAGCTTTTATACCTTTATTTTATTGGAACGGTTGAGATTCTGAACCAGACAGCCAGAACCATAGAGCTGCTGTTAAGGGATTTTAAATGGTGCATTTTTAACATAACAGTGAAAGAATTTAAGATATCCCTTGTGTTCTTAGTATGAAGTGCTATTTTTGGTCATATTGGCATAAATCCTATATAATAAAAAGGTAATATGCAAATTGACCCTAACAGCAGAACTACTGGGAATGACTGGTCACTATGACACACACAGACCACCAGGGGGCAGATGCTCAATGCAGGAGCTTCCCCTGGTGGTCAGTGTGCTCCCACAGGGGGAGCTCTGCTCAGTCACAAGCCAGGCTGATGGCTGCCAGCACAGCGGTGGTGGTGGGAGCCTCTCCTGCCTTATTAGCATGCTAAGGATGTCCAACTGCTCCCAGCTGGCAAGTGGACATCCCCCAAGGGACCCTGGGCTGCCAGAGGGAAGTCTGACTGCCAGCTTAGGCCCGTTCCCCCCGGGGATACGGCCTAAGCCAGCAGGTGGACATCTCCTGAGGGGTAACAGATTGCGAGAGGGCATAGGCCAGGCTGAGAGATCTCCCCCCCCCCCCCCCCCGAGTGCACAAATTTTTGTGCACCAGGCCTGTAGTTGTTTTATAAAAGGGAAAATGTTTCTAACAATGTTTTAATGTTTGTGCTGATAAAAAGTAAGTTATTACTTGAGATGGTTTGGCCACTGAAGAATACAGTATTGCAAGGGAAGCAATCTTATTTCTTTAGATAAGAAACTTAGGTTTTACCAAGTTCTTTATTTCTGTTGACTGATTTCTGAGGTTATAGTTCAGGCTGGGAATTCAGAAGTTATTGAGGGTACAGGATAGGTAAACCTTGGTAGATTATATAAAATGCACCCAGCTCAACTGCTGTGTTTAAAATACACATTTTAAATCTCTCTTTACAGACACTAAAGCAAAAAATATATAACTTTCTGGGTTGTAAACATGGTAGGACCAGAGTATTATCTAGTCAATGTTAAATAAAAGCCAAAACTGGAGTGTGCAGAAAATAGGATTTGGTTAATTTGGGGACTCATTTTTTTTTTTGTCTTAAACTTTTTTAAAAAGAAGATTCCTGGAGTTGATTGGTATATTCCATTAAAGACTTACAGTGATCCATTTTGCCCACACTGTTGCATCTCAAGGGGCTCACCCAGGGACCACGACCTGCCGGTGTGTGCATATATTTACAAAGACAAAACAAACAAACCACCCATTGGGATATAAGGTAACAATCACAAACTAAAGACCGCGGCTTGTTTAGGTGCAATACCCTGATTTCCAAAGTTAGTTACAGTGGGTCTTATTGTTTTGTGACAGGATTTATTCAGACTACTGTACTCTTCATTTAATGTAACAAAATGCTATTCATCTAAATATTTGTAAATAAAGTACCTGTATCTAGATTAAAAAAAATAAAAAGACTTACTATGAAGCTGCAGTAATTAACAGTGTGGTACTGGCAAAATAGACTGTTTATTAATGGGACAGAATAAAGAACCGCAAAATGGACCCATGTAAATATAGTCAACTGACTTCTTTCTTTTTTTAAATATATTTTGTATTGATTTTAGAGAGGAAGGGAGAGAGAGATAGAAATATCAATGAGAGAGAATCATTAATCGACTGCCTCCTGCACGCTGTCCCTGGGGATCCAGCCTGCAACCCAGGCATGTGCCCTGACTGGGAATCAAACCATGACCTCCTGGTTCATAGGTCAACGCTCAACCACTGAGCCATACCAGCCGCCTTCAACTGATTTCTGACAAAGGAGAAAAGGCAATATAATGGAGAAAAGATAATCTTTTTCTTGTGGGTTTTTTTGTTGTTAATTCTCATGGAGGATATTTTTTCCCATTTATTTCTAGAGATAGTTGAAGGGAGGGAGAGAGAGAGAGAGAGAAACATTGATGTGAGGGAGACACATCAATTGGTTGCCTCCCACATGTGCCCCCTTGGGGCACGGGGATTGAATCTGCAACCCAGCCATGTGCCTTTGACCAGGGATTCATCTGGCTACTGTTTGGTGTGCTGGTTGACGCTCCAACCTCTAAGCAACGAGCCTGGCAATGAGTGTTCAACCATGAAGCATGCCTGGCTCAATCTCCAGTGCAGGAGGCAAGTCAATCGCTAGTTCCTCTCTCAAGGATGTTTTTTTCTGTCTCTATTCCTCTCCCTTCCTCTCTCTTTAAAAAACAATTAAAAAACGTATTTTAAAAATAAAAAACAAAAAATAACTCAACAACCCTTTTTAAAAATGGACAATAAACATGAACTCACAAGATATGCAGATGGTAAGTAAGTGTATGAGAGGATGCTCCATCTCATATGTCCTCAGGGGAATGAAAAGAATGCTGAGATAACACGGAGGGTCTGTCCAAAATCTGGAACAGTGACAGCACCAAATGCTGTTAGGGTGTGGAGCAACAGGAATTCTCATTCATTCCTGGTGGGGATACGAAATGGTACAGGAACTTTAGAAGAGTTTGACAGATTCTTGCGAAACTACACATGGTCTTACATTATGATCCAGTAACTGTAGTCCTTGGTATTTACTCCAAGAGATGAAAACTTACATCCACACAAAACCTGCACACAAACGTTTATAGAAACTTTATTATAATTGCCAGAACTTGGAAGCAGTCAAAATGCCCTTCATTAGGTGAAGTACATGCAGACAATGGAATATCATTCAGTCCAAGGGGCCGGGGGGAAGATCTATGAAGCCATGAATAGAGATGGAGGAATCTTAAATGCAAAAATGACAGAAGCCCATCTAAAAAAGGCTACATACTGTATGATTCAAATGATGACATTCTGGAAAAAGCAAAACTATGGACACAGTAGACAGTTTAGTGGTTTCCAGGGCGAGGTGGAAGGAAGAGCAGCTAGCCCGCTGGATAGTTGTTATCTGCTCATTTGCATGTACCTTTCTTTGGGCACCTACTGCATGCGGGGCCTGGGGACCACACAGTGGGCAGTCATCTCTTCCCAAGAACTCCTGTAAGGGTAGAGAGACTGAAACCCAACAAGGAAAACAGAGAGGGACAAGGCTGCCAAGGAAGAAAGCTCAGGCACCTTGGGAGTACGCGGGGTGCATGGAGGACCAGGTGCCCACACAGAACGAGGCTTAGAAAAGCCAGGTCAGAGCTGTGTATCAGCGAAGTTGCTCTGCAGGGCAGAGCATGGCTGGAGACGGTGGGTTAGGTCTGGAGTAAGACGTGCCATCATCGTGGGTGTCATTTCCTTGTGTAGAAAGCTTAGGATTGTGATTAGATGTGTGGATACCACGTCCCTTCTGATGTGATGCATTCTAGCCAAGCATGAAGAACTTCAGCAAACCATGTGAAAATATTGGAAAATCAGAATTGAGGATCATCTACAACGGAACTCACAGGTGTTCTTCAACAGGGTCAAGGTCATGAAGGATAGAGACAGACTGAAGCCGTCCAATTGTCCTTGATTGGAGGAGACTGAGGACATGGCCTTGGATTGGTTCCTGGACCACAGAAAGGACATGATGGACGACTGTTGAAATTTGGAGAAGGTCTATCGGTTAGTTAATAGTTTTGCATCAGCGTTACCCTCCTGGTTTTAATCGTGTTACATAACATGGTAACAGTTGTAGAAGCCATGGAAGGATATACAAGCAGTCTTTGTACTGCTTTTTAAAACAACTTTATTGAGGTACTAGAGGCCTGGTGCCAAATTTGTGCACCAGTGGGGTCCCTCAGCCTGGCCTGTGGGATCGGGCCGAAACTGGCTCTCTGACATCCCCTGAGGGGTCCCGGACTGCGAGAGGGCACAGGCCAGGCTGAGGGACACCACCAGGATGAGGGATTGGGGCCAGGGAGGGACCGGGAGGTTGGTCAGCCAGAGAGGGACCGCAGGAGGGCTCCAGCGCATGTCGGGCCTGTCTTGCTCAGTCCCGATCGGCTGGACCCCAGCAGCAAGCTAACCTACCAGTTGGGGTGTCTGCCCCCTGGTGGTCAGTTCACATCATAGAGAGCGGTTGAGCAGCCTTAGCATATCATTAGCATATTGTGATTTGATTGGTTGAACGGACGACGGGACACTTAGCATATTAGGCTTACATACCATAAAATCTGTCCATTTTGAGGAGAAACAAGATGGCGGCATAGGGTAGACACCGCATATGCAGCTGTGAACAACTATTTCAGAAAAACCACGAAAAGAACACACGGACACCGCTCGCACCCACAGGACGGCTGGCTGAGTGAAAATCCTACAACCAGAGAAGAGTCTGAGACTCAGAGCAGCAGCGGAAGCAAAGTACAGAGGTACGGAGGCGC
>PVJC01029118.1:0-22099 GCA_004026665.1 Murina feae | reverse complement strand
GCGCTGCATACACCAGGCAGAGCGGTAGAAGCCTGCACGGACGAGTGACTGGAACCAGGAGGAGAAACTGTTTCCTCCTCAGTGTCCCTCCTTTGCTTCTACTTCAAAACGTCACAGCGTGTCAGCTGGCCAAGGAGAGGTGATCACAAGGCCCGACTCCATTACTGCAGACCAGGCAGTGTGAGGTGAATGTGGAAGCGGGTGGCAGTGAATTTGTAATTGGCACACTGGGAAGAGATTCTGGGTTATCTAGTGCTGCACCGTCTAACACAGCAGCCACTTGTCACGTGTGGTTATTCCAATTTATAATAATTAAAATAAAGTAAAAATGTGTCCCTGCTGGGTAGCTCAGTTGATTAGAGCATCGTCCTGATACGCCAAGGCTGTGGGTTTGATCTCTGGTTAGGGCACACATGAGAGTAAACCAGAGTGCATAAATAAGTGGAACAGCAAATTCTCTCTCTCTCATCAATAAATATTTTAAAATGAAGTAAAATTTAAATTCTAGTCCTTAGTCACACTAGCCACATTTCAAGTGCTCATGTGAATGGTACAGATTATTAGCATCATCACAGAAATATCTATCAAACAGTTCTGGTCTAATGAATCTTGATTGCCTCTTTGCTTTGGCTGCTAGAAATCTTGGAGATAAATTCAATCTCCAAGGTCAAGGATAAGGTCATTCTCTAGCAATGTACAGGCCTGTGTTCTCACCCCTGGCCTTCTTCATCTGAATTTCCTAATCAATTTGTTTTATCCTGCTCTATTCCTTTCGGTGAACTTTTTAAAACATACCTTTGAGAATTAAGACGGGTAAAATAAAAACCTTTTCAGTAAAACAAAATTGTTTTTAAAGCTGGATGAAATCAACCAGCTCATTTTTCATATATAGAAGCCAAAGCCCAGGGAGTGAAAGGAAGTCACAGAGTTAGAATTGGGATGATGATTCAGGTATTATGACTCCCACTCCAGGTCTCACTGCATAGGATTCATTTTGTGCCCAAGATCTGAAAGGCAGGTTAATGTCATCCAAAGAACTAATTAGACCTGAGGTTTAGACTGTGATTCATGGTTCTCTGAGGCTCAAAGACTCAGATGGGAAGGGAAATATAAGCAGGTACAAGGAGAGGTCATGGCAGCTCACAACAGACCTGCCAGGATCACTTGTCACTCTTCCATTGTTCTCCTTATTCTTGCTGGGGGTGTGGGAGGGGGGGACTAGTTGTCCCTCTAAGCAGCGGTTCTCAACCTGCGGGTCGAGACCCCTTGGTAGGTTGAACAACCCTTTCACAGGCGTCACCTACGACCATCCTGCACATCAGATATTTACATTGCGATTCATAACAGTAGCAACATTACAGTTATGAAGTAGCAACGAAAATGATTTTATGGTTGGGTCACCACATGAGGAACTATATTTAAAGGGCCAGAAGGTTGAGAACCACTGCTCGACAGCCATCACTCAGGGCCCGGGGCACATCTTAGGTGTGTCTTGATCCCCAGCCTGCCCTGCTGTCCTCCTGTGAATTTCTGTTCTACTGGGTCCCCAGTGGCCTCTGCCCACTCAGCTGACAACTGCCCCTGTGTCCTTCCCCTTATGAAATTGCGAGGCCGTAGCTTGCTCTAAATGGCCGGAAGTACAGGTAGAAACTGGAAGGTTGTCTATGTATACATACGGCTCAAAGAAATGGCACAGACAGAGCAACTGAGGGTGAGCCTGTGAGGTGCCAGCCTACGCTGTGTGGCATTTTGTGCAGCCCTCACCTCCTGACTCGCTCCTGACCCGGCCTTGCTGCCACACTGCCACACCCCAAACACAGACACTGTCCTCTCTTACCTCTTACATGTGAAGGCCTTCTAGTTGTCCTCCGACTCTGTCTTCCTTTCTATGGTAAACATGTTCTCTTAAAGGCACAATTCACATACAGTAAAATCCACTCTTTGTAGTGTTCTTCTGTGAATTTTGATAAACACACAGAGTCAACAGCCACCAACATAATCAAGATATAGAACAGTCCTGTCACCCCAGAAGTTCCCATGTCAACCCATGTCTTCCCCTGCCCCTGGCAACCATGCATCTGTTTTCTATCCATGCAGTTTTGCCCTTCCTTCCTTCTTTCCTTCTTCCCTCCCTCCCTCCCTCCCTCCCTCCTTCCTTCCTTCCTTCCTTCCTTCCTTCCTTCCTTCCTTCCTTCCTTCTCTCTTAATCCTCCCCTGAGGATATTTTCCCATTGATTTTCAGAGACAGTGGAGGGAGAGAGGTAAAGGCAGAGGTAAATATCGATGTGAGAGAAACACATTGATTGGTTGTCTCTTGCATGCACCCCAACCAGGGCCCAGACTGGGGAGGAGCCTGCAACCAAGATATGCTCCCTTGACCAGAATCAAACCTGGGACCCTTCAGTCCACAGGCTGATGCTCTATCCACTGAGCCACACCATCAAGGGCACTTTTGGCTTTTCTAAAATGTTATACAAATAGAAGAATGTAGTAGGTACTCTGTTGGGTCTGTCTCCTTTCATGCAGCGTAATTTTTATGAGATGCATCCTGCTGTTGCATGATCAGTCATTTGCTTCTGAGGAGTACTCCATCGAAGGGAGGGACCAGTTTGTTTATCCCCTGACTAGTCAATAGGCATCTGGGTTGTTTCCAGTTTGGGGTGCTCATCTATAAAGTTGCTATAAACATTCATCTTCAGAGAACATGTATTGTGTGTGTGAACATATGCTTCATTTCACCTGGGTAAATACCTACAAGGAGCATCGCTGGGCCGGAGAATAAATGTGTTTTTCAGTGTCATATGAAACTACCAAACTGTTTTTCAAAGTAGTTGTATCATTTCATATTTCACTAGAAACGTGCGAGAGTTCTAGTTGCTCCACATCCTCACCAGCACTTAGTATGGTTTGTTTTTTTTAAAATAAGAGGGTTCTCTTAAAGATTCAAATGTGATCATTTCATTTCCCTGCTGAAGATCCTCTATTGCTTCTTATTGCTCAAAAAAGTCAAGGTGGCCTTAAAGATTCTGCAGTTTTGCCCACTGGGTTCCTGCTCTCAGACAAACATCACATCTTCCCCTCTCCTCAACCCACACATCAGGGAGGGTCCCTCTTATGTCACCCTGTGTTATCACAACATCATAAGATCATCCACTTTGTAATCAGATGCTGAATGTCTGTCTCCCTCGTTAGACCATTAGCTCCGTGAGCGACGTCGGCTGCTGTACCTGCAGGGCCAGAACAGAGACTGCACGCAGTAGGTGCTTAATAAAGATCGCTTGGGCGAGAGGTCTCATTTACTGGCCTCAACAACCTTGAATGCAAGGATGATTTTTTTCATTGCACAGAAAGGCTCAGAGAGGTGCAGTAAATTGCCCCTGTCACTCAGCTGAAGCCACGATCTGAGCTGCTGAAGCTGTTCTTCCCCCAGCAAATGGCCTGAAGGCCCTCTGCTCCCATGATTGCGAATGGCTGGGAGGACCTGGAGCAGGAGAGGAGGGGCCACCTGCTGGCATTCGCCCAGGGACTCATCTCTCTGCTGGTTTTCTCTTCACTGTGAAGGTCTGTCTGTTTCCAAAGCCAGAGAACTGAGCCCTGCCTTTAGTCCTCAGGTTTCCCGGGAAGAGGAAACAGAGGCAGTTGTCATAGACCTCGTTTCCTTGGCTTCTCACAGCAAGTCATCCATTTCACAGTGGAGAAAAGTGAGGCTCCGCTAAGGAAAAGGCGTGTCTTACGTCACACAGCTGCCACTCCTTTTCTAACCCCCTGACGGGAGGGACTTATTGGGAGTGTGTTAGGAGGAGTGAGGGATGCCTAAGGCAGTGGGTCTCAGACTCATCCTGCCTCAACATCACCCAGAAGGCTTGTTAAAACCTGGATTTATGATCCCACCCCAGCCCCTCAATACAGTGGGTCTGAAATTTTGCATTTTAACAAGTTGCCTGGTAAAGCTTTGGATCACACTTTAAGGACCACCTAGAATCCTAATAATAACAGCCAACATGTTGTTGAGCAGTTACCATGTGCTTGATACTGTTCTGATGACTTCACATACGATGACTCAAACCCACGATATTCCCATTTCCCACATGGGGAAACTGAGGCACGGAGAGGTTAGGTAACTTGCTCAAGGTTGTATCATTCATAAGAACTGGAGCTGGGCTTCGAACCCAGGCAGTCTGGCTCTAAAGCCCACACCCATAAGGACCGCATTATGGTGCCCACCTCTCATCAGTACTTGCCCTTTCACCAAGACCGGGGACTGGTTCTACCTGAATACACGGAGCAGGGACCAGAGGCCATGTTCACCGTTTGGTTTACAACCACCTCCCTCCTCCAATTTAGATCCTGGGCTTACACTGAAATAAATGCAAAGGTCCGCCAGTTCTCAAGCAAGTGACAGTTAACACCTTCGCTGGCATTTTGTGAGCCAATCTCCCCCATAAGCATGAGGCTACCATTGACAACTCCTCATCTAGCCACAATCAGCAATTATGCCCTGTCAGAGGCTTATAAATAGCTTCTCCTTGGAGTCAGTGACTCTGAAAGGGAAGGGTGTCTTGAAGAAGGTTCTGTAGAGACAAGCTGGAGATGACATCTGAGGGCCTGGCCCAGCGAACAAAGCTTCATATTGAACGGTTGCCAAAAATAACTCCTATTGGGAGGAAGAGCCAATGAAACTCCATGGTAGCTGGGGGAAAAATGCAGATGTCAACTTTCCCGAGGCTGTGGTAAGAGGCTAAAAGTGGCACATTCAGCCGCACAGGCTCAGAGAGCCTCAGAGGGAAGCATAAAGTCAGAGCTAGAATCCCAAGGATCTGTGAGCCAGCCCCTTTGTGTCCCGTAACAAAGGCCCGTTGAGGGTCAGATTCTGCTTAAGGTCACACAGTGAATCCGTTTTCTTGACCTGCCATCCGATGCATGGGCTCAGGAACCTAGAAAGTGAGATGCAGGCAAAGGTAGGCAGGCAGAAGAGGCCAGGCAAAGGCGGGCTTCCAGAAGAAACCAGTTTTGTCTTCTTCTGTTCAACTTGCATAGTTATCAGAGGTTGACATTTCTATTTAAAAGCTTCAATGCCGCCTGGCTGACGTGGCTCAGTGGTTGAGTGTCAACTTATGACCTCAGTGGTTGAGGTCACGGTTCAATTTTCGGGCAGAGCACATGCGTAAGTTGTGGGCTCCATCCCCAGTTGTGGGGCATGCTGGAGACAGCTGATCAATGATGCTCTCTCATCATTGATGTTTTCATCTCTCCCTCTCTCTTCCCCTCTGAATTCAATAAAAATGTATTTTAAAAAATAAAAGCTTTCAATACCTTCCCATTGGACAGGATGAAGTCTAAAGCCTTGTGAAATGGATCAAGTTCAACACAGCATGGTGGTTAAGAGCAGGGACTGCGGAATCAGAGAGATGAGGACCCAAGCTTGGCTTTGCCTCTTATTACTGTGTGATGTTTATTAAGTTACGGAATCTTTAACATGCTCAGCTGCAAATTGGGCTAGCAAGTGGCAATTAATCTCAGATATCTGAGATTAGATGAGATAATACAAGCAAAAGTGCTTGGCAGTTTGCTTGACTTGTATTCATTGCTAATAATATTACTATCGGTTATTCTATATTTGGCAGTCCCCCGCCCCTTAGACTGGTCTCCAGTCTTGCCTTTTTTTCTGCTTCGCTCTCACATATAGGAAGGACTTGTTATGTCCCTTTGGTGCTAAGCTGTCTGTTCTTTCTGCCTTGACAGCCCTTTCTTCTCCCGGCCTTTAAGACTCAGCTTAGGTAGCTCCTTGCCCAGGAAATATTTTTGGACTCTTCATCGGTGTAATGAGCTTCTTCTGTGAAGATAAAGGTCAATCACAGAACTTGACCACAAGGGTTAAAAAGGCAGCCAATCAATGATTCTCTCTCATCACTGATGTTTCTATCTCTCTTCCCCACTCCCTTCTTCTCTGAATTCAATAAAAAAAAATTTTTTTTTTTTTAAAAAAAGGACAGAAGCTTGGAGTTTTCAGCAGCCTGAGTCTGAGTCCTCATTCTGCCAACCACTTGCTGTGCAACAGCGAGAGTGGAGACATGCCTCTCTGTGCTCCAGTATATTCTTATGGGTGTGATAATAGTGACCTTAGGCCTTTGGAGGGAGGATCTCTATAAAGGATTTTGCACAGGCTCTGGCATGTGGTAAGTACTACATTACAGTCCTTATTAACTACCATCACATAGCTGATATTTTAACAAGGAGTAACAGGGCACTTAAATACCTGACTATGCGCTTCTTCATTCCCGCTTTGCCCTGGGTTAGTGCCTAATCTAAAGATGGTATCTCGTGAGTTTTTAGGTATAAAGCAATTCTGTCCATCCATCCATCCATCCATCCATCCATCCATCCATCCATCTTTCAACTATTCAACTATTCACCCACCTACAACTCCCATCCATCCGCTATACATGTATCTAGCCACTGTCCAAGCCATTCATTATGCACCCTCCATCCATCTCTCCACACTCCACCCACCATGCATAATCTACCCATCCTTCATCCTCTCCTCCAACAGGAAACAAGCATCTACTACGCTTCAGAACTTGACAATGTAGAGATAAATCAATGAGGGCAGCGAGATGTCAAAAAGCTTTGGCATCAAACAGACCTAAATTCTAGGCCAGACCAACTTCATGCCCGCATCTGTCTGAAACAGTGTCCTCACATTGCGTGTCTGAACACCGGTGCCACCATGAAACATCTTTCACAGGAAACTCCTATTAATTGTTTACGTTATTTTTTTTTTCTTCCCTGTGCATTTTGTCCCCTTTCCCCAACCTAGTTGTGGGATCCTTAAGAGCAAGGACAAGCGTTTTGGCCCTTTGTATCTGTCTCCAAGTCTGATACCATGCTTCTGCCTGGCAGTTCTCCATGATTGCTCGTCTATCTTTGTCACCCCTGGACTGTCTGCAATAATAAGAATAAGATTAAGAATAAGAATAGCCCTGACTGGTTTGGCTCAGTGGATAGAGTGTCGGCCTGCGGACTCAAGGGTCCCAGGTTCGGTTCCGGTCAAGGGCATGTACCTTGGTTGCGGACGCATCCCCAGCAGGGAGTGTGCAAGAGGCAGCTGATCGATGTTTCTCTCTCATTGATGTTTCTAGCTCTCTATCCCTCTCCTTTCCTCTCTGTAAAAAATCAATAAAACATATTTTTTAAAAAAGAATAAGAATAAAACAAGGAAGAATAAGAAAAAGGATAAGGATAGCAGGTAATGTTTACTGCACACGTCCTATGCACCAGATTTTGCCACTGAATCCATTATTTTATTTGAGCTTTAGCACAATGCCACGAAATAGGTGCTTTTAAACCCCCATTTCACAAAGGAGGGGACTGAGGCTCAAAAGAGCGGAGCCACTGGCCCAAAATTACAAAGCTGCTAATTGGTAGAGACAAGAGTGAATGCAGCCAGTCTGATGCCAGGGCCGGGCACCTTCCCTGCCACCACCCCCTCTGCTATCAGAGGGGTGGATATGACTATATTTGTCCCATGTACGTCAAAGGATGGTCTGAGCACAATACAATGAAATAGCTGGAGAGGGCTTCAAAACGAAGTTAGGAGCTCAAAGGAAAAGCATAGCCATTAAGCCCGGGCGACTTTCAGAAGTTATTAAATAGCGCAGGTTCCCTGGCATTATCACCCAGTACCATCTCCCTTCTATTAATATCTCCCAAGGGAATGGTGTTGATGAGAAGTGAGTGGTAATTGGGAGGAAATTGCTCCTTGCAGGTCTTTCAGAGGCAACTTTAAATCTCCACCTTGTAGATAAAGAGGTTTTTGAGAAGTTCAATTTTGGTGTCTCATTTGGAGAAATGACAGAAAAGAGAAAACTACCCATTTATTTGAGATTTTGGATAATAGGGAGTTGCATCTGAATTTTATCTCGCTTCTACATGCAAGTGTTGCCTGGGCCGAGGGCTGGGCTGTGTCCACTGCTATATTTCTGCTTCATTTTGGGTATTCTAGGTCCTGGTGGGAGAGACAACTTAGGGAGGAACCAACCTGAGATCATGCTGGTCCTCAACGCAACCTCTCTGGCTTAGAGGAAAGAGCTTGATCCAGGCCTGGGCTACCCCAGGCAGTAGAGGAAGCACAGTTAACCAAACTCAAGCCACATTGAATGGCTTTCCCCTCTGAAAGGGGGGCTGGTCCTATGACCTGAAGGAGGTAGGGGAAGGGGCTGTAAACCACAGGTGTCTACCAGTCAGGCATCCACATTCAACGGTCAGAACAAGACCTCCTTCTGCAGATTCAAACTGTGACCACCTTACCTTGCACTGACAAGAAAAAAGCTGAGCTCATTAGCAGGGTGATGACTTCCTGCCAAATCAAGAGAAACTCAAGACAATGGAATTATGCATCCATTAAAGGGAACGAGGCAGATGGTAATGACAGTTAACATTTACTGTGTCAAGAGTCTGATACACACCTGGCAGGCACTATCTCACTCAATTCAACAGGTTCGTGAGCTAGGCTCCACTGTTATCATCCTTGGACAGACAAGGCACTTGGAGAAGTTGAGTCACCTACCCAAATGGGCCATGCACATCAGACTCCAGAGGCCCACCCCCTTATTCCCCAGTTTTTCATTTTGAAACTTTTCGAGCCAACTGAAGACTTACAAGAATAGTATAATGAACACCCATATATCATTTGCATATTTTATCATCATTGACATTTTGCCATATTTACACCACATTCAGGGAATCTAATATTAATATATTCTATGTATTTTATACTTAAATTTATGTCACATACACAGGGTGTTCCAAAAAAATGCATATACACTTTAACAGCTGATAGCTCAATTTTGAAAATGAAATGTGTTTTAATAAACACTGCCTTTACAGTTATTCAAAGTGTGTGTATACATTTTGGGGGGAACACCCAATGTACATATATTTAATCCTCATCCTAGGATATGTCTTACTGATTTTTTTTGGGGGGGGGAGGAAGAGAGAGAAACAGCGATGTATGTGAGATATATCAATCGGTTGCATTCTGTATGAGCCCCGATCGGAGATTGAACCTGAAACCTAGGTATGTGCCTTGACCAGGAATAGAACCGGCAATCTTTCAGTGCCCAGAACAACACTCCAACCAACTGAGCCAAACTGGTCAGGGCTACATTCTATTCTAAAATTTCTCTAATTGTCCTCAAAATGCCCCTTTTTAGTTAGTTTCCTCCCACTACATTTAGTTTTCATATCTCTTCCCACCTTTTTCCCCTCTCCCATAACATTGACATTTTTTTAGTCACATTCTGGATGTGTCTGTTGCTCCGGTTAGGATGTGCATTTTGGGTGGGAAGGCCTTAGTAGTGCCGCTGTGTCCCTGTCAGTGCATCACATAAGAGGGATGTGACATCAAATGTGTCCCTCATCAGGGATACTCAGGATGGTCCTTAGCTTAAAGCAGCGTTCATCAGATTTGTCATTCGGAGGAAACCTCCTCCCTCTGTAACTGAGTAACCCCTGGTGGGATCATCCTTTGACAGAATACCCTCTTCTTCCTACATATAGGTCTGCTGTACATATAGCCTTTATATATAGCTTTTATTGTTTATACATGTAAATTGATAACTTTAAAAAGAACATGTAAGTTGTTACAACCTTCCCTCCTTTGTAAGTGATTAAACATGTAAATACATGCGTGGGAGAAAGGTGCTGGTTGGCTGAGGACTGACTGGCTGGCTGTGATTTGCAGGAAGCCCCGGCCGTGAGCACCTGTGGGCCTCTGCTCTTGGGCTGCTCATGTTTCCAGAATGGAATCGTCCCGTTGCTTGTCTGCTGCAGTGACACCTGACTTAGAGCAGAGACAACAAGGCCTCGGCCTCAGATTCTACCTCTCATTGAACTCAGCCCCTTCCTGATTTCCAGATGGAAACCCCCAAGGCCAGAACATATTGTTTCAATGCAGAAAGACACCCTCTAAAAGTAGGCGGGGTACAGAAGCTATTATACCAGCTTCTTTTATAGGCTTTCAACAAACCTGCCATTTCCTGCTCTTTACGTATTCTATTTTAAGAGGCACATGACACCTCCAATTCCTGAGCCTTTGGGGGAATTCACAGCATAAATTAGATGGTTTTTCTGCTTCTCCACTGAGCACAGGTTTTAGCTTTCTTAGTCAGCAGTCACCATGTGTCCATCGGCTGCATGGCTTCATGTTTTAGGGCTGCTTGTTCTCTCCACACTGTGGATCACGTCTTTTACCACTTTACTTGCAGTGAGAACTGGGAAGGGTGCAGAGGTAAGCCCATGTGCTCTATCAGTTATGGTTAACCCCAAATCTATCCTACATAATAAAAGGGTAATATGCAAATAGACAGAA
This sequence comes from Murina feae, assembly GCA_004026665.1. Lineage (NCBI taxonomy): Eukaryota > Metazoa > Chordata > Mammalia > Chiroptera > Vespertilionidae > Murina > Murina feae. The sequence goes on along the minus strand of PVJC01029118.1, from coordinate 11,730 downwards.
CAGCAAAACAACCGAACAACCAATCAAAGTGTAATATGCTAATGATATGCTAAGGCTGCTCAACTGCTCACTATGACATGCACTGATCGCCAGGGGGCAGCCAGTCAACTGGTCGACCAGTTGCTATGATGTGCACTGACCACCAGGGGGCAGATGCTCTGACTGGTAGGTTGGCTTGCTGCTGGGGTCTGGCAGATTGGGACTGAGTGAAATGGGCCAGACATGCCCTGGAGCCCTGCAGTCCCTCCCCAGCCTAATAGTGCACTGGTGGGGTCCTGGCCTGTGCCCTCTCACAATCCAGGACCCCTTGGGGGATGTCAGAGAGCCGTTTCAGCCCAATCCCACAGTCCACTCCCCTTGGGAGGGTGCCAGACACAGGGCTCATGGCAGTGCAAGCCTCTCCTAATCAGGACTGATTAGGTGAGACCCTGCGGCAGGCACAGTGGGGCCAGAATGAGTGGGAGCTGCAGGTAGGAGCTGCAGGCAGCATTGGACTGCCAGTTTCAGCCCGATCCCTGCAGGCCACCCAGAGGGATCCCACCTGTGCAGGAATTCATGCACCGGGTCTCTAGTATCTCATAATAGTTTATTCTATGGCTTCAACTTTTTAAAATGAGCCCTGATTTTGAAAAACAAACTAAATATTAATATACATTATTATATTATGAAACAAACTAGGTGAAGAGATTAGCCGAAGAACATATATGCATAGCCCCTGGACACAGACAACAATGTAGTGAAGGCTGGGGAGGCGGGGAGAACGGGCCTGGGTAGAGCTGGGCAAAAAAGAAAAAAAGAGAAGAAAATAAACTAAATGCTAATATATATTATCACATATTATATACTAATATTAGCTTGTTCTAGTACATATATGTACTACACACACAAGATACTTAAAATGTATTTTTTTAAAGTCGCCACATGTAAGAAGCATAATGATCTCACTGCGAGTGAGAGAAAAATCCCCTCACAGGTTTAAGTAAAGGAGGGAACTTACTGGCTCCCGTGACTGAGACGCCCAGGGTCAAGCCTTGGGAACTCCATGGACACTGGATGCTGCCAGGAACCTCTCTTTCTACCTTTGTTTTTCTTGTTGTTACAGCCTTTCTCCCTTGCTCTCCACCTGCACATGTTGCCACCTGCAAAATGGGGCTGTCAGGGAGAATGAATGATGGAAAGGGCTGAAGAGGAATACACTCAGCAAACAGAGAAGGTGTCTGAAACCCTAACCCGTAATAAGCATAATTGCTTTTCAGAACTCTACCTGAAGCCGCCCCCAGGAGCAGGCACACAAGGAGGCGGAGGAGAATTCTCAGCTTCGCCTGGGGAGCTGCCTGAGCTGAGGAAATGGGAAGGGCTCTGAGCGAGTGAGTCACTCGGTGGTACAGACTGATCTCATCCAGGGCCCGGGAGCCTCGCCCCACTCAAGAGTGGCTCGGGTCTCCTCGCCCTCGGGGCGGAGGGTGCCGGAGGGAGCTCTCAGGGCACCGCCATCTGAACGTTCATGCTGCCATGGGCTGTGACCCACTCTCCCGCGCTGACAGGCGGGGCTCGATTTTGCAGGTCAAAGGATGGGATCTGGTCTATTTGCCCCGCAGATGTTGAGACCGTGGGAGACTGTGGAATAGGCGGCGAGAAGCACAGGAAACAGCGGGCGGGAAGGCATGGGGGCCAGAAGGGGAGCTGCCAGCACAGGGTCAAGTACTAGTTCTTGTTGCCAGGGCAGCAGCCCCGAGAGTTTCTTTGGCTGTGGAAGTGTAGGACCTCAGACAAATTATTTTATTTCTTTCATCCTAGGTTTTCTCATGTATAAAGTGGGGCAGTCCATTAAGCCCCCTGCCTTATAGATGTTAAAAGCCCGAGAGAACATTTAATTTCCCATTTCCCCCCTGTTATTTGTATAGAAACGAGTACTTCAGTAAGCCCACGGCGCGTGGAAACCGCTGAAGGCAATTTCTGTGCTACTGAACAGACAGGGAGAGGAATGCGTTTTGCTCCTGAGAGGGAGAGAAAAAAGCAAGAAACGCTGACATGGGCTGCACTGACAGTGTGCGGTCATTCTCCCGCCTACTTCCTGCGGCGCCCAAGTCCTTGGTCAAGTTGATAACAAACAAATGCTCTGTGCGAGTCGAGTTCCCCAACACATACGTGAAGAGGCTGCGTAGAAAGGCGATGGAAGAGAGGGCACAGTTAAGAAAGACCCTTTGCAGAAATCAGAAGGGAGGACTGTATAGCCATGAGACTGGGGTCTCAGCAAAGAAAGCTCTAGATCTGTAAGCGGGGAGGGGGGGGGTGCCTAACGGAGGGCAATTATGTGTGACGTCTGAGTAGGTTAAACACGAAGGTCAGTGGGGAGTCTTGGGCAATAGGCTTGGTTATAGTGGAGGCAGCTATAACAGTAGCTACTGTTCCTTAAATTATCATTTCGATTCGTGCGCTTATTACCTTCCCCAGCCCCTCAGGGATTGGGGACTGTGGGCCCCAGGCAGTCACTAGTTCAGGCCTTTTGCTGCTCTCCCAGGAAAATGCAGTTTGTATAAGACGAGCTGAAATTTATTGGGCCTCACTAGCAATAAAAAATACAGTATGCAAATTAAACCCACAAAATAACATTTTGTCTCTTTGAAGAAGATTTTTTTTTAAGGTGTTAGGAGCTGGTGTGGGTATGGGCGAGGGAAAATCAGCCATCTTAAGTCATGTCAGTGGGCGTACACATTGCTACAACTTTTCCTGAAGACAGTTTGACAAGAAAGCATCAGGAGAATTAAACACATGCCTGTCCTTTGACTTAGCAATTCCACGTCTGGAAATAATACATGGGAGATGCTTGCAAAGATGCAGTTAGAAGGCATACTGTGCTGATTACCGCAGTGAAAAATTGGAAAGAGCTAAATATTCAACAACTGGGACCTAATTAAATAAATAAATAAATAAATGGTGCAGCCGTTCCTAGGGCTACGCAGCCGCCATTCTAAACGATGTCGGAAGCATATTCATGGACGTGGTTATAAAGTGAATCCCAGAAAAGCAGGGCTCGGAGCTGGAGCTGCGTGTGTGCTGTGATCTCAGTAGCCGAGAGAGCTTTTCATCCCCGGGCCGTTCTTGGGCAGACCAGGACATTAAAGGACCCCCTGGGCTCATGACTCCAGCTGGACCAATGAGCGCCACCCCCGGGAGGATGCTAACCTTCTGAGGAAAGCAGCAACTCCCTTGCTACAGGCATAAGGATTGAGGACCCTGCGTGCCAAGTGCTGTTGGGGCCCTTTTGTTTCATGTGGGAGAGCTTGCCTGAGATGCAACCAAACAAGGGAAAGCAGAACCAACAGGTGCAGCGAGGCAGATCCTGAGCACCTTCCTCGAGGCCCTGGGGCCACCCGCTCCTGAAGTCAGACAGAGCCCTGGGGTGTTCAACTCCAGCTGCTCATACATTTCTTTTATCACTTGCCTTAGAGTCTTGCCTAAAACAAACCCATTTCTATAACTATCAATAACAACAATATCCATAGATGTAGACACCAAGGCATGGATTGAGATGTTCTCTTGGTGAGTGGGCTGTGTTATTGCTGGTCGTCTTCTTTTTGGTAGAACATTGTGGTCGTTTTAAAACAAGTCCGCAAATCCTTTGATCCCTCTGCCAGCAGACGATGGGGTCTGTCCTCTCCCATGAAATCCCGAGTGACCTTAGTGACCTGGTAATGGCATTGAAGGGGAATTGACTTGCTCAACATCATTTAGTGGGTGACTGACAGCAGGACCTGATTTCAGTCAAAGCCTTTCTCTGTGCAGTGCTTTCCAAGTGAGAGGGATCATCTGATTAACACTTTACGAATCTTTTCTTTCACATGAGAGAAGAGGATGGACTCTGAACCATAAATACTACACATTACTGCTTCTCCCACTTAAAAAATACCTGGCACCTAACAAAAACGAATGATCAAAGCAGCAATTTCCCCTGGTCATCGAGGCTAACCAGGGGACCATCACACTTAGGAAAAGGGTGCCTGGAGGGTGCTAAAGAAATCCTGGGTGGATTTGTGATCCTCTAGATCTGGGCTTATATTCTGAGTTCAAGGCCTGGCTCCACCAGTTAGTAGGGGCGTGGCCTTGGGCATGTCACACCCCACCGAGGTGAGAACTGGGGCTCAGAGACTTTAAATAGCTTGCCAAGGGCATGCAGCAAGTACATGCTGAGACTGGAATTTGAATCTCCATTTATTTGATTTCAAAGTCTAAATCCTTACCCACCCCATCCTTCCTCCTGTCAGTCAGCAGCCCTACCAGACTTTGAATAACATGGGGGCAAAAGAAAGGTCTTATTAATTCTCAAACCCTTCACCGCCCCACTCCCACTCCCACGTGCTCATCCAGAGGACGCATCTGGAGATGTTTGCTGAATGAATCGTTGATCTCTCCGCACCCCCCTCCTCCCGGCACTTCTGGTCCCCCAAAGACCTCCTTCTTTACTTCCTTGAATCAGCTTTTACTGAACACAAAAGGAGGAGCTATGGAAAAAAACCTTTCTCCCCAAGGATACAATTAATCACAATGCTTGCGCACATACCTCTGTCTGTATAAATACATATATTTGTGTCGACATAAATAGCAGCACTCACAAAGGTTGCTGGCGTAGAGATGTGGTTGGATGGAACTGACAGCATGATTCATGGCTCGGGTCAAATTTAACTCTAACCTGTTTGTAGGAGACAGGTTTACTTCAAGGGCGCTTTCCGCTGCGTCATTGCCATGGCCCCGCCTTCTTTCCCCGGGGAGGGTATTTCCATGTCAGGCCACAGTCTCCTGCTGCTGCACACCCAGGTACGGCCTGGAGTCTCTTGGCTGCTTCCCCAGCAATGTAGGCGGAGGAGTGACCAAAGCAGCAGCAGGAGGCGCCCTGCCGGGAAACGGGGCGTGTGAGATGGAGAATCCTCTGGGATAGATGGTCTAGAGAAAGCCTTTCATCCACCCATCCATCTGCCCATTCATCCACCCATCTATCCTTCTATCCATACGTAGCATCTGTCTAATAATACATAGCATCCGTCCAACCACTGTATACACCCATCTGTCACATTCATTTATCTATCCCTTCGGGCACAAAACACGTACTGAGTATCCACTTGGTGCAAGACACTGTACTGGACACGGAGGATATAGTGAACAAGTCAGATACCTTGCCTTCATGGAGCCTTGTGTTCTAGCATGTCAGACAATAAACAGATAATCAGGCCAATAACCTTTTAGTTATAGGCTCTGAGAAGCGTTGTAGAGAAGATGCAAGAAATTCTGTACCTGGTGGACTTGAGCTAGTCTTGGGGTCACGGAAACTTCTGAGAGTTGATGGATGAGAACGAGCCATGCATTCATTTGGGAGCTGAGCAGGTCTTTTTAAGCAGAGAGAAGAGCTTGAAGACAGCTTTGAGATGGAGAAGACCTTTGTGCCTTCTCACAGAGCAAGGGGTAAGGTAACTAGAGCAAGGTAAGAAGGGCAGAGTGATAAAAGACCAGATCGGGAGGTCTTGGGAAGCCAGAACACCCAGGGCTTCGGAAGTCACGAAAGCATTTGGTGTCTGGTTTTGTTGTGGTTCCATTTTCCATTTGGAGCAGTTCCAGTTAAAGAAGTGGGAGTTTCGTGGCTTTGTTTAGCAGAAAATGGCACATCATGGTGGAGAAGCACAGGGCTCAGCTGAACTCTGAGCTCTACCATACTACAGATATATGACCTTAGGCAGGCAAGCTATTTAACTTTTGGAAGCTATCCAGAAGATTGATTAGAAGGTTAAACCTGGAGGAGGCATGTTGGAAGGCTGTTATAATGATAAAACAGGTAGAACTTCCAGCATGAAGTAACAGAAAACCCAATAATGGTGACTTACTTACCTGGTGCTATCAGCTCTTTTGTCAAAGATCCAGGCTTTTTTTTGGGGAGAGGGGGAGCGGGGTGTCTCTCTATTCCATCATATTTGCTTTCATCCTCATGGCTGTCACTTCATGGTTCCAAGATGGCTGCCACAGCTCCAGATATCACAGCCACATTCAAAGACACCTAGAAAATAATGATAATCCTGCTTTTCCCCTCTTCCTTTGTTTAATATTGATGGAGCACCTACTATATATCAGGTGATTTTCTGGAGATTGATAACATTTCAATGACCCAAACAGACTAAACTCACTGTGTGCTTATAAGATTATATGAAACTAGGGGCCCGGTGCACAAAAATTTGTGCACTTGGGGCAGGAGGATCCCTCAGCCCAGCCTGTGCCCTCTCACAGTCTGGGATCCCTCAGGGATGTCCACATGCTGACATGCCTGTCCAGCCTGGGTGAGGGGCTGATGGCTGTTTGCAGGCTGGCCAAGCCCCCAGTGGGAATCCTCACCCCATGGAGGTGTGCCCAGCCTGGGTGAGGGGCTGAGGGCCATTTTCAGGCTGCCCACAGTCCCTTCAGGGTTCAAGTCCCTACTGGGGTGCCTGGCCAGCCTGGGTGAGGGGCTGAGGGCCATTTTCAGGCTGCCCACAGTTCCCATTGACCCAATGTCCCAGCGAGGCTGGCTGGAATCAGGTTTCTGGGTTTATTTATCTTCTATAATTGAAACTTTGTTGCCTTGAGTAGAGGCCTAGTCAGGCAACGAAGCCTCCTGTTTGCCTGGCCAGCTGAGGCAGGCAGTTTCAACTCCATCGCTGATGCAACAGAAGCCTCCTATTTGCTCTAGCTCTGTGGCTGCCGGCTGCCATCTTGGCTGGGTTAATTTGCATACAGCCTCTCTGATTGGCTGGTGGGCGTGGCTTGGCTGGTGGGTGTGGCTTAGGTGTAACAGACTGAGGGTCAATTTGCATATTACTCTTTTATTAGATTAGATAATGCATATAAAACGTTTGGTACCATGGTTGGTCCTTACATATACTTATTAGATGGTGGCTGTTTTTGTTTTGTTTTGTTTTGTTTGTATTTAAATTCTTTATTGTTTAAAGTATTACATGAGTCTCCTTTTTCCCCCATTTACCTCTCCCTGGCCACTCCTACCCCCAAGCACATGCCCTCAACCCCCTACTGTCTGTGTCCATTGGTTATGCTTAGATGGTGGCTGTTTTAATTATTATTTTAAATATTAATCAAGGAACACTTTTCTAATGTTGTTCAATATATTGGGAGCTCCAAGGAAATAGCATTTTCCCCTTTAATCACAGAATCCCCATTGACCTTATCTCCGAATACAGAAATCTGAGAGGCATCCTTCATTCCTCTCTTCCTCATACCTAACAGCCAGTCATCAAGTTCCATCCTTCCTATCTTCTAAATATCTGAACTGTATCTGCCCATCTCCAGTCCCCATTCACTGATGTAGTTTGGTGCTCTTGGTCTCATACCTGACAGGCATTGTTAACTGTTTACCCAAAATATACATTCCTTCTTCCATATTAAAAGCATCATGGTTTTGTTGGTGCCTGTAATGTGCATAGTCTCAGGTAAATACTAACTCACCCAGCCTCTTTTGCACTTAGGTGTGACAGTTTTGACCAAGGAGATGGAAGCAAAGTCTCCTGGAATAAATGTGGAGCATTCTACCTGTCCTAAATTTTTCTGTCTTTGAATGTGGCTGTGATGTCTGGAGCTGTGGCAGTCATCTTGGAACCATGAAATGACAATCATAAGGATGAAAGCAAATATGGTCGAGTAGAAAGACAAAAACAAAAACCTGGCCCTGACCAGTGTGGCTCAGTGGATAGAGCGTCAGCCTGCGGACTGAAGGGCCCCAGGTTCGATTCCGGTCAAGGGCATGGACCTGGGTTGCAGCCACATCCCCAGTAGGAGGTGTGCTGGAGGCAGCTGATCAATGTTTCTCTCTCATCGATGTTTCTAACTCTCTATCCCTCTCTCTTCCTCTCTGTAAAAAAAATCAATAAAATATATTTTAAAAAAACAAACCTGGATCTTTGGCAAAAGAGCTGACAGCACCAGTGTTACTCACCATTATTTGGGTTTTCTGTTACTTCGAGCTGAATGTTCTACCTGTTTTATTATTATAACAGCCTTACAGCTTGCATCCTCCAGGTTTAGCCTGTTTTGAAATATACAGATCTGATGACTCCTGGGCTTAAAACTTTATAAAGGTTTCCCTTCACTTACAACAGTCCCTGGACATAGTGTCATTTTCTGGCTAAATAAGGGTTTTCAGAGAGCATCTCAGCACCTTAATGAGGTTTTTTTTTTCTTTTCCGATGAATATTGCAATAATCCTATACAATAAAAGGCTAATATGCAAATTGATTGAACGCAGAACCACCAGTTGCTATGATGCACATTGACCTCCAGGGGGCAGATGTTCAACACAGGAGCTGCCCCCAGCCCACAGGCCCCTATTGCCCAATTGGGGCCTGCCAGTCCTTAGTTCCTACCCACTGTGGCTGGCAGGCTCCAATCACCAGATGGGGATCTGGGGATTGGGGGTGGAGGGGAGGCCCAGCTGCCAGTAGCCTGTGAAGATGGCCTTGATCGCAGGCCAGGCCTAGAGACTGTACCTATGCATGAATTTTGTGCACTGGGCCTCTAGTATTTTAAATAAAAGCATTAAATTTAAATTTACCTGAATTTAAAGATAACAATGGAAGTGAGATTAAAAAGCAATTGCTGATTTTCAAATAATTTTTCTTTACCCATGGGACATTGTTCCTTAACAGATTACTCTGGGGTAATTATTAAGGAGATATGACAACTAAATGCCCTATGAGATCCTGGATAGGATTCTGGACTGGAAAAATGGAAAAAGGACAGCAGTGGGAAATTTACAATATTTTAATAAGGTCTGTAGTTTGTTAATAGTGTTATGTCAATGTTGCTTTCCTTGCTGGGTAATTATACTGCAGTTATATAAAATGTTAACATTAAGAGACACTGATGAATAGCACACCAAATTCTCTGTATTACTTTTTTAACTGTTCTGTAATTCTAAAAATAATTCACAATGAAATGTTCTTTAAAATCACTTTGAGGTTAAAAACTTTATAAAATACAAGAGATTAGAGTGGCTTTAATTATGTTTTTGTTCTAGAGAGTATGGAATCACTGCCTGTTATGAAACATGATGGCATTAGCACTCTTAAAATTCTTTTCATTTTCTCTTTTCCAACTTGCCAATTTTTGTTAATTATTTTCGTAGTGTCAAGATTTAGAACATTGACTTTTTTTGGCAACCATAATTATTACTGGAGCTGTTGAAACTTAATTACGTACCGAAGTAATTCAGTGCTCACCGCTGCTTCTTTTGTTTCCTGGATTCTTTATTTTGATTTATCTCTTTACTGGCTGAATGTCATGTATAAGTACTTTTTACCTGAATGTCTCATTGCTCCTGTGTTTTCTGAATTCATGACCCCTTGAGAATGTGCGTTGCCATCACATTTTTACAAATGAAGGCTTGGTTATATGCAATGGACCAATCATGGTACCAAATGCTTTATGTGCATTTTTTCATATAATCTTATAAAATCTCAGTGACTTTCTATCTGTTCAGAAAGGACTCTGTAGACATTGCTCTACTATTTTCTGTCACAAAGCGTTAAAATATTTTTACATACAATGGAATTAACTTCTTTAGATAGTTTTAGGAAGTTGAATACATATAACATTCGCATAACCACAACCAGAATCAGAATAAAAAACAATTCCATCATTCCTCAAAATTTCCCCATGCTGCCCCTTTATCGATAAACTCCCCTAACCATTAAACCCTGGCAACCACTGATCTTTTCTTTGTTCCTATAATTCTGCCATATAGATATCATATAAATGGAACAAATTATGCATTATGTAACCTTTTGTTACTGACTTCTTTCACTCAGGATAATGCCTCTGAAATATATCCACATTGTTGTGTGTATAAATATTCATTACTTTAATTACTCAGTAGTATTATATTATACTGATGATCCACAATTTGCTTATCAGTTATTGAGGGACAGAGTGGCTCAACCATTTCCCTTCCCACCAGCAATGCATGCAAGCTCATTGAGTATGAGAACTCTATAGTGGAGGTTCACATTTTTGGCCTATTTTATATCTTACTAGAGGCCCAGTGCATGAATTTGTGCACCAGTGGGGACCCTTGGCCTGGCCTGCAGGATTGGACCGAAATAGGCTCTCCAACATCCCCTAGGAGCCCCGAATTGCAAGAGGGCACAGGCCAGGCCAAGGGACCCCACTAGTGCATGATCGGGGCTGGGGAGGGATGCGGGAGGTTAGCCAGCTGGGGAGGGACTGTGGAAAGGCTCCAGGGCATGTCCAGCCCGTCTCACTCAGTCCCGATCAGCTGGACCCCATCAGCAAGCTAACCTACCGGTCAGAGCGTCTGCCCCCTGGTGGTCAGTGCACATCATAGCGAGCGGTTGAGTAGCCTTAGCAAATCATTCGCATATTACACTTTGATTGGTTGAAGGGCCAACTGGACGACTGGACACTTAGCATGTTAGGCTTCTATTATATAGGATTGTGAATTTTGGGCAGTCTTTATATAGTGTGAATACAAGTCCTTTGAAAAATATGTAATTTGAAAATATTTTCTCCCCATATGGAGTTTGTTTTTTCATTCGCTTAGCAGAGCAAACATTTAAAATTTTTGATGAAGTCCAATTTACCAGTAATTTTTGATGGCTCATGCATTTGGTGCCATATCTGTAAACTCTCTAACTAAATGTCAGGCAGATTTCTCCTATGTTTTCTTTGAAAAGATTTGTTTTATATTCTGTGATCATTTTAATATTGTATAAGGAGTAAGGTATATTGTTTTATTTATGTATATGGATACTCAAATGTTCCAATACCATTTGTTGAAAGAACTATCCTTTCTCCATTGAATTGCTTTTGCAACTGTGTTGAAAGGCAATTGACCGTATTTATGTGAGTCTATTTCTGTGTCCTCTAATGCTGTTCCATTGATCTACACATCTGTTCTTTGTTAATACCTCACTGTCTTTATTATGGTAGCTTTATAGTAAATGTTAAAATTGGGTAGTGTGAGTCTCCAATACTGTTTTCTTTATCAAAATTGTTTTGGCTATTCCAGTTCTTTTGCTTATTTATATAAATATTAGAGTCACCTTGCCTATATCTGCAGAAAAATTCCTGCTGCAATTTCTACTAGGACTGCATTTTTGGGGATAACTATATTGTCTTTCAATCAGTGAGGATGCCATGTCTTTCCATTTTATTTAGGTCTTCTTTTATCAGGCATTTGGAGTTTTCAGCATACAGGTCCCATACATGTTTATTAGGCTTATACCCAAATATTTTACCTTTTTCGGACTTATAAATGGTACTGTTTATAAATTTTCAATTTCTATTTATTTATTTTTTTAAATTTATCTTTATTGTTCAGATTATTACAGTTGTTCCTCTTTTTCCCCCCATTGCTCCCCTCCTCCCATTTCCCACCCCAACTTTTGTCCTTGCCCCCCCCCACTGTCCTCATCCATAGGTGTACAATTATTGTCCAGTCTCTTCACGCACCCCCAACACCCTTAACCCCCCAAAATTGTCCATCCACTCCATTCTATGCCTCTGATTCTATTCTATTCACCAGTTTATTCTGTTCATCAGATGTTTTATTCACTTGATTCTTAGATTCACTCATTGATATATATTTGTTGTTCATAATTTTTACTTTCCTTTTTCTTCTTCCTCATTCTCAAAGGATACCTTTCAGCATTTCATATAATACTGGTTGGGTGGTGATGAACT
>PVJC01029117.1:0-22101 GCA_004026665.1 Murina feae | reverse complement strand
CCGGTGCCACCAAGGGGTCTGGGGAGCTGCCAAGCAGGACCCCGGCCCCTGCAGCCTTGCTTTCCCGCTCCACGATGCCCCTCAAAGGGCCTGGGCAGCCACCAAGCAGCCCGCCGACCCTGCCGCCTCTTACCCGCTACCTGGTGCCCCGCAAAGGGCCTGGGGAGCCCACCAAGCAGGCCGAGACACCCCCCCCCCCGCCGCCTCTTACCCGCTTTCCGGTGCCCTCCAACCCTGCCGCCTGTTTCCCATCACGGGTCCTGGGTCCTGCGCTGTCCCGCCCTGCAGCCGCTCTGTGCACTCGGGAGACCCCTCAGCCTGGCCTGTGCCCTCTCATAGTCTGGGACCCCTCGGAGGATGTCCACCTGCTGGCGTGCCTGACCAGCCTGGGTGAGGGGCTTTAAGGCTGCCCACAGCTCCCATTGCCCAAAGTCCCAGCAAGGCTGGCTGGATGCAGATTTCCGGAGTTTTATCTCCTATAATTGATACTGTTCCTTGAATGCCTTTGTTTATCTCCTATAATTGATACACTGTTCCTTTAAGGCGGCCTTCTAACTACTAACGAAGCCTCCGCTGCTTCACCTCGCAGCATCTATAATGAAACAATTGTTACTTTCACTGGTTAGGCTGGAGCTGCTCTTTCCTTCAGCTCCGGAGGATTCTATGATTGTTACAATGTTTCAAAAAGCTGTGTTTCACTAGAGGCAGTTTAATCAGAGCTGAGCTGAGGGGCGCAGCTTCACTTTCGCTTCTGCCGCAATGGAAAGGGCTGTTTACTCAGGTCCGTGAGTGGCGGCCGCCATGTTGGCTGGGCTAATTTGCATACAGCCGCTCTGATTGGCTGGTGGGCGTGGCTTACCCTGTCTCAGAGAAACGGTTAATTTTAATATTTCGCTTTTATTAGTTTAGATAGCTAGATATTAAGGAAGGACACAAAGGAAATCAGACACTGAGTCTGTTTGCTACACCAGGAAGCTACAGCTTCACACACACTCCAGGGGTTCTTAGCATTGCCCTGCCAAAGATTAACACCCTACCTGCCCCCTTTGGGTACTAGATTGTTGGGAGGGAGAGAGCTGAAGGAGGTAAGGACATGCACAATAGAAATAAAAGTAGCATAGGGGGAGGTGCTTGACCATAGAGGCCTATCAGTCTAACCTGGAAAAGATCAATAGACAGGGAGTAGACTAATCAGAAGCCCACAAAACGTTGGGAAGTTGATTGCTTATTTTGAAAAACCTCCTGTAACCATAGGGGAACAAAGAAGTTCTCTCCTCCCCCTTCTCCCCCCCCACCCCACCCTGCCCTCTGACGTGGTAAGGAATTCACCTTTTCATTAATCATCTCTCTCTCACCTGGGAACAAGTAACCATGAGGGTCTAGCAGCCAATTGGGGACACAGCAGACTGCATGGGCTCCAAAGTATTAAGCTTTATTATGAAACAGAAACTCTGGACACTGGCCTTTGTTTTGGCCTTGTTGAAGATAAGATTGGACTTTTTTCATGGTGATAGGGACGGAAATGGAACATTGGAAATCAGGAGCAGGGGCAGCCTTTTTGAATGAATCTTTCCACACCTCAGTCTCTTTTGCATGGATCCCTGGAATGTTTTCCTTGTGATCTAGTGGAAGAGCCTGATTTCCACCAGCAACATATCCAATGATGAAATTAAAAAGTGGTTTAATATGCACTATTGCATAAACCCACCTTGCATTTTTGTTTGTTTGTTTGTTTTCTGGTGTTTGCAGTTAGAGGGCAGAGGTGGGCATTCTGAAACATTAGTATAGCTCACATATGGTAGGCACCTGAAGCTGATTTGTACTGATTACAAAGATTCTGTGGAAAAGTAACTTGTAGAGTGGATTCTTGAAGTTAAGATAATCTAGTAAATTTATTTTGATTTGTTTGTTTTAAAAACTAAAATGACTATACTTGCCAGAGGTAAATTTCAGTTAACCACAGCATTTTCATATAGAGGAGAGAAAATTCATTTGTTTTGCCTGTCTAAATTGAGAGCAGTGAGCTTGCCAAAGGACACTACTGGAATTCCCCTGAAGCAATAAATATTCCTGTGGATTAAATAAGGAAACATTTCTTTTCTCAAACTGTACTCTAAATAGAAAGTGCTATAATGTACCCCGCAAATCACACAAAGATGCCTCAAGAAGTCAAATTAAGGAGTCACATTTATTGTAAATCTGGGACTATGAGGAGGCATCTTGCTTCCAAATCTCGCAGTGATAAGATGGCCACAACACCAGATTTATATAGGCAAAAATCACAAAGGTATCAATTACATCTTTAGGTTTGGAATGAAGTACCTGGTTTGCACAAAGCAGTTACAGAAACAGAATTGAGCATGTTAGTTAAATTATAGTTTTGAGTCTTCGGATCACTGAGTTGGCAGAAACACATTATCTAGAGCCCTTGGGTCTTGGGACCACTGAGTCAACAGAAACACATTATCTGGAGCCCTCAGATCAATTTAGAGTGATTGTGCTGTCCTGGTCCTGGGACCACTGAGTTAACCAAACCACGTTATCTGTAGCCACTGAAGTAATTTAGGATAATTGTGCTGTCCTGGTTCCCAAGTATAGAAGAATGTGCTTTCTAAAACCAGTATGACTACATGCAATGGAGTATTCACATTACAATCAATAGGGTATTCAATCAAATACAGTTCAGAAAATCAAAATAACTTTTCTATTATTTTAGCAAGCAAATAATGACAGAGGCCAAACAGCAGGGTTAGAATTAAACCACAGTTTATACATGAGATGATTGCTACCATGCCATGCTTCAGAAGCAGATGCAGAAAAAGAAGAATGATATTTAACTCTTTTGGAGAAGCTCAGTTTGAAGCTTTAAGACAGCAGATTCAGGCAGAAAAAGAGTCAAGGTGGTCAGAAATCTTTTTTTAAAAAAAGATATTCACACTAGTTAGTAGGCTTCACTCCGCATAATAAACATCCAGAAGAATATTATGTTCCCAATAAAAGGCATATTGTCTTCCTATGAATTATAGAAGAGAACTCATTACCCAGTCACTTTTGTTCAGAAAATTCAGTATGTTCCCATGCCTGGACAAGGAGTGCTTTAAAATGGCTGTGAATTGAAAATATTTTTTGGTAACTAACATGCAAATGAGCATCCCAAACATTCTCATGCAGCATTGTTTATTTGCATGTCAAACCCTATGACTTCATTTTCAGTAATTTTATTTGGTAGTTGGTTTTTGTTCAAGAAGCAAATTGGTGACTTTGGGAGCATTATCATAGCATTGGTGTATGCTTTTTTTTGATAGCTTGCAGTAATACCTTTTTACTCTGCTGGAGGTGCACTTCCTGATAAAGACCAAAGCTTGTTAGTTGTCTTGGGAAAATTCTTTCAGTGTTTCCTCCTCTTTATTTTACTATCCATCATATTTCAGAGTGCATGCATAGGAATAGGGTGTTTCAAATGGATGTAAATTGTACTTCTCGTTGAATCTTCAACTGATACAATTGTAATTAACTAGTTATTAATAACAGGAAAGGAGCAAAAGGAAGGTCAGACAATATAGTCATGTTCCCTGCAAAACACTAGGGAAGAAATCTACTGAAGAAAGATAGACATAGACCCAACAAAATTAGAATAACTCAGGAAAGGTCAATCACACCTGGGGACAGATATGGTTGGCCAGAATGGGTGTGGTCACTGCAACATTTAGAATATATAATCCTTTAAATGAAAAAAAGTTTGCTCTCTTGTACTCTTATTGTTTGGGGTATGCTCTCCTGGCTCTCCTACATTTGTCTGTATGACCCATGGCCATAGAGACCTCACATACAATGGATTAATGGACCGAAGTAGAAAAATACAAGCTAAGCAACCCTGATTCTGAACCGGACCTGGCTCCAACATGGAAAGAAAACACTAGACACTGGCTCTGATTTTAGCTCTACTAAAACTCTAGCTACACTTCTTCTATAACTAGACTGAGGTAAATGGAACTTTGGAAACCCAGAAATGTAATTCCATGAAAATAAAGCTTTCTACTGATATGTGGAGTTGGAGTGAGTAGAATCTCCTCCTGTGGGTTCTTGTCTCAAAAAGTTTGAAGAATAAATTTGCGGACTAAAAGATTTTAAATAAAAATGTGGAAGTTTATTATAAGTATATACAAACTTCCCTGGGAAGGGATCCCCAAAGGAAAAAAACTTGCTCTCTCTCTCTCTCTCTCTCTCTCTCTCTCTCTCTATCTCTCAAATGGGAAAAAAAAAATCCAAATCTGAGTCTCTGTCTCCAATTTATATATGTTGGTAGCTGTTTGTCTGAACATGACCCTTTCCAATTGGACTCTTCCTTAATTTATGACCCTTGTGCATTCCTAATTAGTCATTCTTCGGCAGAGTATCAGTTTCAAAGGTCAAATTCCACCTGGTGTTTCCCTCTTCTTCTCCCCTTTATATTGCAACATTACTCTATCTTTTGTTAATGTATGCCTTCCCTTTCCCTTGAGAAGGAAGGCTGGTTACCAAACAAAGCCCTGAACCTGGGGGAAGGGTAGATGAAAAGAATTCTCCCTTCAGGGCCTTGGGGAGGAGGGAATATATTTGCAAATCAATGAACTCGAGGGGCAGTTATAAAGCGGGGTTCTCGCATGCTACGCTCGCTCTGGATTTGGGAGTTTTGTCCCCGGAGACAGTGCGCATTATTAAAACTGATTTCTCCACCTCTTCAAAGTGTCGCTTAGTTTTTTTGGTCTTTTTGTAACATTTGGTTCCCTGACCGGGAACTAATCGAAGCTGGCTCTTGCCTCCGGTTAGAAGACTGGGTTAGGGGCCCGGGGGCACAGGACAGACCTCCGAAGGCGCGCCCTGCTGATTTTAGCTGAATTAAACGGGGGAACTCCAGTGCTCCCGGACCTCAGCCCAGGACCCGGCCGGCACCTGAAGAGCATAGACAAACACTTCTGGACCTGTCTGTAAGGTAGGGCCCGTCTGCTTAACCAGCCTACTCCCAGTAAGTAGAAGGAGGGAAGTGATCACCCCCTCATTCAGGTCAGGAAATTCTGAGCGAATATCTGGTGAGAGCTGACTCCTCAGGTCAGGAATTTTTGAGTGGGTACCCAGTGAGAGTGGGCCCCTCAGGTCAGGAATTAGAAGTTGGGTAAAATGTATTTTAAACTCTGAGTGAATGTCTGTAGTCATCGATCATCATAGGGTCAGGATAAGGTATGTTTGTTTGTTTAAACTAGCAGTTTATTTTGCCAAGAAATGGCTTCTTGGCTCTGGCCAGGAATATGGTTAATTTGCATTTGAATTCCTTTGCATTTGAATTCCTTAGGTCCTGTCTTCTGGGGTTTCTCCGTACTGAGAATGTGTGTGAAAAGATGAAAGTTTTGATCTAGATTTTCCCTTTGTAAAAATGTATTGTCTAATGTATATTGTCTGAGTTCTGTCTCGTGAAGTCATGTAATATAAACAAGTTAAAGGGGTTTGTTTGGGCAGCTGAATGGCCCAGGGAAATGCACGTGGTCCTCATGGAAGCCGCCATCTTGAAACGGTGGTGCTGCCCCCTCCCTCTGAATCAGACAATCATAAAAGGAAATATTGCTTACTGAACTAAAATGGGAATTTGCCTGCTCTTAGGTTTTATTACAGAAGGTTTATTATACTTTGTTGAATGTATATTTTCTTGACAGTAAAGGTGTACTTAAAGTGTGTTGATAAATGCATACACCAAGGTTTTAATGAGAAATGTTATCTGTCTTTATTGTTTAAATATGCATCTTTGTTGCTTGCTTAATATTGTTTACCTAGTGAATTTCTATTTGGGTATGAATGTGTTGCTAATCTAAGAAATGCTGGCTGTTTAAGGTTTCTAAGAGTAAAGAATTTTATACAAGTTGCTGGACATATAATAAAAAGAAGAACTGGCCACAATGTAAATATAGTAATCTTAATTTTCTTACAGATTTGAATTCAGTTGTCAAAAGAACAGGTGCCCAACTGGGCAAAGAAGAATACCATCAGATTTTTGTGTCTATTGAGAGATGGTTAGTAGCCTGTATACTGTCTTGCAGGCCTGTGTGACCATGCCAATGTCAGGGGTTGCCCAAACCTCAACTGTAGGAACAATTAGGCCTTGAGCCTAAGAGTTCTAACTAACTGAAAGTGTGTGGCCTTGGTGTAATAGAGGAGGATAAAGAAAAATATTAAAAGTTGAATGGATGATAGGCCAGTAAGCTGGGAGAAGTAGAATAGGGAAACCAAGCAGAAATTTTGTCTTCCCTAGACCAAGAACACTTGGAAATGGAACTGTTGAGGAAGTTTGGTGCCTGTTGCTGCTGGTGGGGAAGGGGCTGATGTATGTCCCCTTCCAGTGCGCAGCCTTGAGGGAGGCCTAGTCGCTGATTTGCCATGGGAGGTGCCAGATGGCTCAGCACAGCTTCTCCTGGGTGAAAAGACCTCCCCGATGGCCCTGTCCTTGACAGTGCCAGGGGAGAAAGAATGGACTCCAGGCATGACTAAGGACCACGCCCACCTTCCCGTCACCTGTGCTCACGATCATAGTGAAGGAGAATCGCCTGGTGGGCACGCTGTACCTGCTGCCCACCGCCACCGACCACAACTTCGGCTGCAATGGCATTGAGCACTACGAGCTGCTCCAGGAGCCCAGGGGCGGCAGGAATGACATGGGCAGCATGTTCAAGCTACAGGTGACCGACACCCCGGTGACAAAAAGCAGCCGCAGCTCATCGTCAAGGGGGCACTGGAACACGAGTAGCGCAACTCATACCAGCTGACCCTGCAGGTGTGCGACAGTGGCAACCCAACAACAGCAGCCCCCGAGGCCGACCTGTTGGAAAACAGCACCCTGGGCACCCCCATCCTACGTGGAGGTCAACAGGATGTGTTCGGCGCCGCCACCGAGTTAGTGCGGCTGCTGCGCCTGGATGCGGCAGCAGGCTGGCTCAGCATCCTGAATCGCATCGATTGCAAGGAAGTGAGCCAGCTGCGCTTCACTGTCATGGCCCACGACTGCGGACAGCCCCCAAGACCAACAAGGCCACCGTGGTCCTTGTCACCAAGGATGAGAACGACAATGTGTCCTTCCAGCTGAAGCCGGCCAGCGACACAAAGGACGACCAAAACAAGCCTACTCACTGGAGCCCTCGGTAACCAGGATGTTTACCATTGACCCCAACTCCAGGGACATCCTGGTCAACATGGTGCTGGACCGCGAGCAGACGGACAGGTACAAGTTCAAGGGGCAACCCAGGGACTGGGTCCTGCCTGAAGGGGAAGACATGGCTGCCAACAAGGGGACGAGGGGGCATGAGCCATCGAGGACCCTGCAGGCAGTGCCCAGCAGTGCCTGCTTGCCTATCTCCATAGTTTGGAGCAGACAGGCCCGGTGGAGAGCAGAGAACCACATGGGGTGGGTCCAAGCCATCAGTAGCACATCTCCTGAATGCTCTCAAATTGGATAAAGTGAAGGTCAAGCTGAAGGACCTCCCCGCTTGCCCTCCCACTCCCCTACCCGCACCCCTACCCCAATTTACCTGTGCATGAATTTCGTGCACCAGGCCCCTAGTCTTGCAATATTTCTCTATCATCTGTGAAAGTAAGATAAGCATTCTGGTGTTTTAGAGCTATCTCTGCCCTTCACATAAACTGTCTGTCCTGTCTCTAAAATTCCTTTCACTACTGTATTGCATCATCTCATAAGGGCCACTGGAAATGCTTATGAAATGCAGACCAAATTGAAACACATGGATTTCCTTTGGGAAAGATGCAAAGGTGATTTCTTCCCCAGGTTCTTGTCCCAGTGGGCTCGAAGAATGAAGCCAAGAACAAAAGGTGGTATATGGAAAGGTAGATATTTATTGAAAAACAAGTACAGACTCCCACATGGGGAGGGGGTCCTAAAGGGGTGGCCCACCAAGCCACTTATTCCTAAGGTTTATAAAGACTGCAGTTCTTTGTCTTTTGATAATCCCCTCTTATAGGTCACTATAGAAGATTCAAAGCTCAAATTCCACATGGAGCATTTTAATCTATCACCTCCTGTGGTTGAATTTTCTATCTACTGTGAAAATCTGTTTTCCCCTTTCTCTCTTTTGTTGCTCTACTCCCTGTGCATTTCCCCTTAACTTCAGTAAACAGGTATCTTCCTTTCCCCTATTCCTGTGGAATCTCTTTTTTTCTCTCTGAATGTATGCCTTTTGGCAGCTCCCAGTCCCCAAGCTTTGTAGTCATCTGCCATGGACCATCTTAATTTCTAAAATGCCCTAAATCTGCCTATTTTACCCCTAAAATGCCTTTCATAAAACAGCAAAAATGGGGAGACAAAGAAACAAACCAAAAATGAAAGAAAAGAATCACCAGAAAATAAAGTAAATGAAATAAAGGTAAGAAATTTGTCAGAAAAAGAATTCAGAGCAATGGTTATAAGGACACTGAAAAGGATGGAAGACAAATTCAACATGTGTAAGAATCAAGGAGAAATGAAGAAGAACAAAGTGGAAATGAGGAATGACATAGCTAAAATAAAGAACACAATGGAAAGTATGAAGAGCAGACAAGAAGCTGAGGACTGCATCAGCGAGTTAGAAGACAAGGCAGAAAAAAACGCCCAAGCAGAAAACCAATGTGGGGTGGGGGGGACAATTTAAAAAACAGGAGAGCTTAAAGGAGCTTTGGGATAACATCAAACGAAACAACATTCCCATAATCAGAGAACCAGAAGGAGAAGAAATGGAGCAGGAGTAGAAAACCTGTTAGAAGGAATAATGACAGAAAACTTCTATGATATTGGTAAGAAAACACCACACCAGTCCAAAAAGCACACAGACTCCCAACAAACATTATAACCAAATTGGCAAACATCAATGACAAAGTAAGAATCTTAAAGGCTGCCAGAGAGAGATAAAAAGTTACCTAGAAGGGATCTATCAACTGATTTCTCAACAGAAACACATCAAGCCACAAGGGAATAGAATGAAATATACAAAGTGATGCAAAGCAAGGGACTGAATCCAAGAATACCATACCCAGCAATGTCAGGGTCTTTCCGCAGCAAGAGTTCAGGAATCTAGAGAAGGGCTGCGTGTAAATGAATTGAGAGACTGGACAAGAAATATAAATTTGGAAGGCATTTTGGGGGTGCAGAGGCTTAACTCTAGTGATTAAGCTCTCAGAATATCCAGACCATCCCCTTTTTATTCACACATTTTGCCCTTCAGCAACGAGATAGACATATCAAAGGTAAGGTTTGGTAAACAATAATGGACCATCAGGTTAGGGGAATTGCCTTCGGCTGTTTCAGAAGTAGGTAATAACATGCAGATTTTCAGCCCTGCTGAGAGTGCATTCAACCTTTTGAGGACTTCTCCCATTTATTATGACCTGCTGGACTTAGCTTCCATCAAATCACACTTTTTGACTTAATAAATTAAACTAGAATGTATACCATTTTCAGAGCTTGGGTCCTTTTAAGCTTTTTAAATTCAATGACAAGGATTGAGTTCTATCATGTCCTTTTAAATTGCAGCCAGGCATCAAGGAACTAGTCTGAGGTAAGCTCCTTTCTGGGCCAACAGTTCTTTGAGTCCCCTTCCCAATCACTGTCCAACAGTTTTTTATGGGTTCCCTTCCCAATCACTGTCCCCTGTGATATGACAGCAATGATACTCTAGTACTGGATGGTGGATAAACGGTGAGCAATGGCAATGCAGGTCCGACCTTTTTTGGCTTGTCCTGGGCAACCTGCTCTGACACACAGCTGATGACTGCTAGCGTGGCAAGGCGTCCCTACCACCCTCCACCTCTCGACTGTTCTTCCTCTGTCTCCTCTGCATGTTGCTTGGGGGAACCGCCATCTGTGGCTGGAGTCGTCTGGTTAGTTCCTCTCTCGGATCCATTGTTGCAGGAATCCACATGGGCTTGGAGGAGTTTTCTGGAAATATATAAGCATATTCTCGACCAAAGGTTAATAAAAGGATCTTTCTATAAACTAGACTCAGGATCTTTTCATTTTGCCCAAACCTTTTTCCTTTGGCTTATTCTGACACCATGTGTGTCTCGCCATCAGCATTACAAGTGAAAAAAATTTTAAAGTAAAATTTTAAGTAATTAAGGCTTGATGTAATTTACTTACAGGAGATTCCTCCACTATCTTTCCTTTTTTTTTTAAAAAAAGAACAAAACAATATCAAGAGGCTTTTGGAAATGCTGCAATGCAGTCTTGATAGCTTTTTAACTCAATTCTTTGCACAGAAATATGACTGGTTTGGATTCATTGCATGTTAAGAAATTTTACTATGAGATGAACCATCAGTAAAAATTAGTTAATGCTCCAGGAATAGTTTCCTGCCCAGGACAAGTAAGTTCCCCTGAATATTCACTTATTTCAATTTGCCAATAAGTCCTATTTTCCAGTTTTACTTGTCCTGGGGTGTGTACAGTAAATGACACTAATAGAATTTCTGCCATCAGTCTTTGAGTAAATTTACATAAGGAGGCAAAATGCAAAGTATTTTCTTTTCTTTTTTGAGGCCTAATACATTGACTTTTAATTACAGTTTTCCAGATATTTGAAGGAAACCTCCCTTTATCTCCTCCCAGAGTAATTTCTAGACTACCTTTGGAGAGTTCCTTTTAAAAGCCTTTTTATTTCTTTTACACTGAGTAACAAGCATGGTTGCTTTTGAGATGCTGACCAATATTCCCATGCCTACATTTTAAGTGCCTCTTTTTGTATGTATTGTGACTTTATTAATGATTAGATTTAATGCTTGAATAATAACCTTCAGTTTACTTTGTAAATATTAGCAGAAGAGATTTTAAAATTTCTTTTTATTAAGCTTAAAATTTACTTTTAAACAGCATTCTTTTTGACTAGTGCTCATTTGC
The DNA here is from genome assembly GCA_004026665.1 of Murina feae. Taxonomy (NCBI): domain Eukaryota; kingdom Metazoa; phylum Chordata; class Mammalia; order Chiroptera; family Vespertilionidae; genus Murina; species Murina feae. The sequence continues at coordinate 11,199 of PVJC01029117.1, read as the reverse complement.
ATACACAGAGGAATTATAGGGGGTCTTAGTAACTATTTTAGAGGACTTTAGTAGAATCAATTGCTGAATATTTTGGCTTGTAATATAACAGAAATTATATGAGATTTTGATTATATTTTAAAAAGCTAAAATAAAAGAGTAATATGCAAATTGACCGTTACCCAAGACACCTAAGCCATACCCACCAGCCAATCAGAGCAGCTGTATGCAAATTAACCCAGCCAAGATGGAGGCCAGCAGCTACGTAGCTAGAGCAAACCAGAGGTTTCTGTTGCAACTGCCTGCCTAGGCTGGCTGAGCCTCTGCTCACAGCCATGCCCACCAGCCAAGCCATGCCTCCCAGCCAATCAGAGCGGCTGTATGCAAATTAACCAAGCCAAGATGGAGGCCAGCAGTCATGGAGCTAGAGCAAATCAGAGGCTTCTGTTGCAACTGCCTGCCTAGGCTGGCTGAGCCTCTGCTCATGGCCACGCCCACCAGCCAATCAGAGCAGCTGTATGCAAATTAACCCAGCCAAGATGGAGGCTGGCAGGGTGGCTCTGCACTGGGGTCCTCCACGGGGCTTGCAGAAGCAGCTGTCCTGGGTGCGCTGCCTGGCTCTGTCCCCCGGGGGGCCTCCGAGGGAAGTCCAGGAGAGCCTATCTCGAGTCCACTGCCTGGCTCTGCCCCATGGGGGCCTCCCCGGGGCATGCAGGAGTGCGGGGGCCTCTGCGGGTGTGCAGGAGCAGCTGTCCTGGGTCTGCTGCCTGGTTTTGCCCCCCGGGGGCCTCCTTGGGGCATCCAGGAATGCCTGTCCTGGGTCTGCTGCCTGACTCTGCCCTGGGGGCCTCCTCCGGGGCGTGCAGGAGCACCCGTCCAGGGTCCGCTACCTTCATCTGCCCCCCAGGGGCCTCCACAGGGCGTGCAGGAGTGTCTGCTGCACAGTGCGGAGCATCCGAAGCTAGTCCGCTGCCTGGCTCCACCTCGGGTGTGTTTGCTCAGCAGCAGGGCCCCACCAAGGGATCCTGCACCAGCGTCCGCCTCTGGCTCACCACCCAGCTCTGCTCCAGGTGTGTCCCCTCAGCGGTGGGGGCCCACCAGGCATGTGCGATTGTGGGCCCTCCGGTGGGAAATGTCCACACTTGCACTCACCAGCCCTCCTACCACCCAGTGCATGAACCCTGAAGGGGCTGTGGGCAGCCTGAAAATGGCCCTCAACCCCTCACCCAGGCTGTCCAGGCATGCCAGCAGGTGGACATCCCCCCCCCCCCCCCGAGGTGTCCCAGACTGCAAGAGGGCACAGGCCCGGCTGAGGGACCCCCACCTCCCCAAGTGCACAAATTTTTGTGCACCGGGCCCCTAGTTTATTAAATAATTAAAGTAGACATCTTTATTGAAAAAGCAAAGCAAGCAAACTTATACATTTTATCTATGAAAGGCAGGTGCAGTCCCATCCCCCAGTCTATATAAAAAGCAGCCTGCCTGAGGGCTATTGCTTGCTTTTGCTTTTTAAAATTCCACTGCTAAATGATCTGGTTCTGCTTTAGAAATATTCAGCAACTTTGTCCTGTCCTCCCTTAGAGGTTAAAACCTTTATAACATTTAAGATATATAAATATAAACAAAATATAGCTATTATTTTTTATTTAATAAAGCTTTCCAATTGATTTCAAATATATTAGTTTGGTGTTGTGAGGTGCACAGTACAGGAAACTGAGTCAGAGAGTCATGCAGATTGAAGGATAATTTTTCTGTGCTCCCAGGCAGGGTCCACAGGCCCTGGGGTTGGCCCTGTGGAGTTGAGCCCAGAGGGAGTAAGGGGCGTTGTTCAGTGAAGGTGGGGGAGCGTGAGCTGTGGGAGTTCCCACTGCAGTGTCTTCATGGTTTCCAGGAAGGAATCTGTATCATCACCTGTCTGGTAGCTGACCTTGTGGAGACATGTATCAATCCCTGGACCCCTCTTCAACCTAACAAGCGTATTTAGAAAATATTTATTTTAAGAAGAGAGAATAAATCCTTGAACCACTCTAAGGACCTTGGAATGTTCCAAAAGTCATCTCTCGATTAGAGTCTTGAAATTTAACTTGGTAACACCATTAAATGTATATATAAATACTAGGGGCCCAGTGCACAAAAATTTGTGCACTCTGGGGAGGTGGTGTCCCCTCAGCCTGGCCTGTGCCTTCTTGCAGTCTGGGACCCTTCTGGGATGTCCACCTGCTGGTGTGCCTGGCTAGCCTGGGTGAGGGGCTGATGGCTGTTTGCATGCTGGCCAAGCCCCTCAGTGGGGACCCTCACCCCATGGGGGTGTGGCCAGCATGGGTGAGGGGCTGAGGGCCATTTTCCGGCTGCCCACAGTCCCTTTAGGGTTCAGGTCCCTACTGGGGTGCCTGGCCAGCCTGGTGAGGGGCTGAGGGCTGTTTTCAGGCTACCCAGAGCTCCCATTGACCCAAGGTCCCAGCGAGGCTGACTGGAATCAGGTTTCTGGGGTTCATTTATCTTTTATAATTGAAACTTTGTTGCCTTGAGTAAAGGCGTAGGCAGACAATGAAGCCTCCTGTTTGCTTCAGCTCTGTGGCTTCTATAATTGAAACATTGTTGCCTTGAGCAGAGGCCCAGCCAGCCTAGGCAGGCAGTTTCCTCCATTGCTGGTGCAACGGAAGCCTCCTATTTGCTCTAGGTCCATGGCTGCCAGCTGCCATCTTGGCTGGATTAATTTGCATACAGTTGCTCTGATTGGCTGGTGGGCATGGCTTGGCTAGTAGGCATAGCTTAGGTGTAGTAGAGAGAGGGTCAATTTGCATATTACTCTTTTGTTAGATTAGATATATATCCCAAAGATTATATTATATACTTTTTATAATTATTCTAAAAGTTATCAATTACATTTAAACTGGCTTTTATATTAAAACTAGGGGCCTGGTGCACAAAAATTTGTGCACTCGGGGGGTGGGGGTCCCTCAGCCCAGCCTGTGCCCTCTTGCAGTATGGGACACCTCGGGGGGGGGGATGTCCACCTGCTGGCATGCCTGGCAAGCCTGGGTGAGGGGCTGAGGGCCATTTTCAGGCTGCCCACAGCCCCTTCAGGGTTCGTGCACTGGGTGGTGGGAGGGCTGGTGAGTGCAAGTGTGGACATTTCCCACCGGAGGATCAACTATTGCACATGCCTGGTGGGCCCCCACCGCTGAGGGGACACACCTGGCGCAGAGCTGGGTGGCGAGCCAGGGGCGGATGTTGGTGCAGGATCTCTTGGTGGGGCCCTGCTGCTGAGCAAACACACCCGAGGTGGAGCCAGGCCGCAGACAGGCTTCGGATGCTCCGCACTGTGCAGCAGATGCTCCTGCACGCCCTGTGGAGGCCCCTAGGGGGCGGATCCAGGCAGTGGACCCAGGATGGCTGCTTCTGCAAGCCCTGTGGAAGACCCGCTCTCCTGCACGCCTGGTGGGGGCCCTCGGGGGGCGGAGCCAGGCAGTGGACCAGAGATGGGTGCTTCTGGATGCCCCGAGGAGGCCCCAGGCTGGACCCCCCCACTGAGCTGATACACCTGGCACAGCTATGCTGGCTGCGGAGGCTCCCAGTGCAGAGCCGCCCTGCCAGCCTCCATCTTGGCTGGGTTAATTTGCATATAGCTGCTCTGATTGGCTGGTGGGCATGGCCATGAGCAGAGGCTCAGCCAGCCTAGGCAGGCAGTTGCAACAGAAGCCTCTGATTTGCTCTAGCTCCATGGCTGCTGGCCTCCATCTTGGCTGGGCTAATTTGCATACAGCTGCACTGGTTGGCTGGGAGGCGTGGCTTGGCTGGTGGGTGTGACTTAGGTGTCTCGGGTAATGTTCAATTTGCATATTACTTTTTTATTATATTAGATTTTGTTCCAGACCACAGAATTAATCCTTCTTATTTAATTAGACCTCAGTTGAAATTTTCATACGTAGTAAACATAAAGACTAAAGTATATTTTGAACTACTAATTTCTCTAGAGAAAATACAAGAATTATTTTCTCAAAAATAAATTTCTATACTTTATGCTTTTTGTTATCACAGCTATATAATTTCTCCCAACTTAATTTGAACTTTAAACTCTTAGAAGATTTATATTTTAGGTGGCAAGTTAAATACTTAGCATTTCTCAGATTAGCAATAATTTCACATTATTAAGTATATATTTTAAATAAAGTACAAGACATATTTAATTAATAGATTCAATTCTATCCTCTAGGTTTTTCATATGAGGCAAACTCAGATTAACATTTCAGTATTCTGTCATTTCAAAATACTTAGATATTTAATGTTTTTTATTATTTGATTCAGTAAACTCCAAAGTTTTAAGTTGCCAACAACTTTGGAAGCAAGCCTGTAGCTATTTAAATGTAAAATTGCCACATTCTTTCCTTAGAGGTTGCTGCCACAGGACCAGCCCCTTCCTTCAACAAGGAGTGAACCCCCACTATCAATCTAATCTAATAAAAGAGTTATGTGCAAATTGACCATCACTCCGAGACACATAAGCCACGCCCACCATCCAAGCCACGCCTCCCAGACAATCAGAGTGGCTGTATGCAAATTAACCCAGTCAAGATGGAGGCCGGCAGCCACGAAGCTAGAGTAAACAGCAGGCTTCCATTGCAACTGCCTGCCCAGGTTGGCTGGGCCTCTGCTCACAGTAACAATGTTTCAATTGTAGAAGATAAACAAACCCCAGAAACCTGATTCCAGCCAGCCTCACTGGGACCTTGGGTCAATGGAAGCTGTGGGAAGCCTTAAAGCCTGAAAATGGCGCTCAGCCCCTCACCCAGGCTTCCTAGGTACCCTAGTAGAGACCCAAACCCTGAAGGGACTGTGGGCAGCCTGAAAACACCCCTCAGTCCCTCACCCAGGCTGGCCACACCCCAATGGGGTGAGGGTCCCCACTGGGGGGGAGGCTTGGTCAGCTTGCAAACAGCCATCAACCCCTCACCCAGGCTGACCAGGCATGCCAGCAGGTGGACATCCCCAGAGGGGTCCCAGACTGCGAGAGGGCACAGGCTGGGCTGAGGGAACCCCCCTCTCTGAGTGCACAAATTTTTCTGCACCAGGCTCCTAGTATATATATAATTATAACTGAAAGTTTCACTATAAATCCCCCATCTTAGTTATATCTATTTATCCATGTTTTAATAATTTTAAATCCAATTATTATTATCCATGGCATTTACTTTGGCAAAATCTGTAAGAGAAAGTACTGACTTTCATTGGCTTTAAGGTTAACTTTGGAATGTGGTTCATTATTATAGAATACCAATCTTATTGCCCAAACTCAGTCTATATTTTTTCTTCTTCTTTTCTTTTCTTGTTCTTTTTTTTAAACTTGGTTCATTTTTGCCATCTTTCTTTTGAGAAAAACAGCGTTGGGTTTATTCTATAGCATCCATAAAGACATTGAACTCAGCCCAAAACCTATCTAAAATTGGACAGAGTGCTCTTTTGTCTTAAGCTAGCTCTCTTTCTTTACAAGTACAGAAATCCCAGATGTATTCCTAAATTCTGCCAAATTTTTAAATGATGGACTGGGAAATAAAAATCATGGCGAAAATGAGACTTTTTAATAGCACTCTTGGGAGTGGGTGTCCATTTTACAGGATCACCATGTGTCTCCCCACCCCCACATTTTGTTTGCTCTGGGGAAATTCAGTAAATGGTCTGGCCACCCAGGTTTCTTTTCTTATTAAATTAAATTAAATTAAATTAAATTAAATTAAATTAAGTTAAATTAAAGGCATGCTTTACAGACTAACAATAAACACATTAAACCAAATAAAAAGGACAGATCAACAAACATATAGACAAGACTTAATATATCACAGTTATTTTCCTGGAGATTTCTCTCCATAGCATTGACTACCATTTAAAGTTATTTTAGCTAAAATCTGCCTGTACCAAGGCCTCATATGGCAATTTTTAAACAAAGCATCAGAAAGTTCCCCTGCAAGAGTATTAACAGCTCCACCCTCTCTAGCTGCCAAGTCTTTCCACACTAGAGGTGGAGGATCTGGCTGCTTTTTTAGTAATTACAGCCTTTTAATCCTCAATATAAATTAAGCATCTTGCAATTTGAACAAAACCCCACATAGTTAAATATGACAATGGCACTTGTTTTCCCTGAGCCTGATTTAAGAGAGTAGTACCTTTTGACATTTTAATTTCTTTATAATTTTGCCTTTTAACCAAATTCTTTGCCATATGGCCTGGCTTGAAAAAGACATCTTTGTCCACTTTGGATCACAAATTCCAAAGCTTGATGCAAGCCTTATGCGCAGTGAATCTCCCCACTGAATTTTCTGGTGATCCCCATCTTTACTGGTGGACCTCTTCCTTCACTCAGGTGAATAATCTTCTCCAGGTGACCTTCGTTGAGGTGCCATAAATACCACAGTTTTTTCGCAGCAAGTGTTCAGAATCTGGAGAAGAGCTGCACATAAATGCATATACTAGGCAAGAAATATAAATTTGGAAGGCATTTTGGGGGAGCCAGACAGAAACCAGCTCTCTAGTGGAGTGGCTTTCTGAATGTTCAGACCCACAGCTTTTTATTCACACATTTTGCCCTTTAATAAAGCAGACACACATACCAAAGGTAAGGTTTGATAAACAACAAAAAATTGTCAGATTAGGGGAATTGCCCTCAGCCATTAGGACAGCAGCAGAGTAATATAATGCTGATATTCAGCTCTGCTGAATATCAAAGCCCATCAACCATTTGAGAACTTTGCACATTTATTATGACCTGCTGGACTTAGCCTCCAGCAGGTGAGGACAAATTTCTGGGCTGAGGGGTCGATCTCCAGACATATGAAATACAAAATATTTATTAGAGTATTTACTAAAACATTTAGGACATTTATTAACTGAATCATATTTTTTAAAGTTCTGAATTCTCAACACTCTGGAAAAAGAAAAAATTCAGAAAAATCCTATATTATAAAGAGGTAATATGCAAATTGACCATCACGCCCGCTCACAAGGTATCCACCCCATGTGGTTAAAGTGGTTTCCCCCATGTGTCACAAGATGGCTGCCACAAGATAGACAGCAGGGGAGGTCACTTAGGCCAGCAGGGGAGGACAGTTGTGGGGGACAAGGCATTCAGTGTAGGGCAGTTGGGAGAAACCGGGCTGGCAGGGAGGCAGTTGGGGTAGACCAAGCCAGCAAGGGAGGGCAGTTGGGGGCAATAAGATCAGCCGAGGAGTGATCAGGCTGGCAGGCAGGAGCAGTTTGGGACAATCAGGCAGGCAGGCAGGAGAGTGGTTGGAAGCCAGCAGTCCCGAATTGTGAGAGGGATGTCCAACTGGAAATCAGACATCCTCTGAGGGGTCCCAGTTTGGAGAGGGTGCAGGCTGGGCTGAGAAACAACCCCCCACCAGTGCACACATTTCATGCACCAAGCCTCTAGTGTTTTTATATAAAAAATGTTTCTATATCAAAAATTCAAATATGAAAGGAATATATCTTATAAAGAATAGAAACAAATTTACTACTTCATTTTTTCTCCTACATAGCCACCAAATTTAACAAAATTTGTTTCAATTAAAATAAGAAAATGATAGGAGAAAATACTGCATGTATCTTGTATAAAACATTTATGTAAGATAAATATTTTGGAAATAGAAAGTCTTAAATCTTCATTATCCAATTTTCATTTAGAAAGAAAACTGTTACCATGGAAATGGTGAATGTATGTTGTATTCATGCCACATTAACAAAGCTTCAAAAAGCAATGCTTTTAGTGAACACTGTTCTTGACATAGTTGGAAAATAGAAGTGGCTCACAAAGAATATGGCACTTCAGTTTAGATTCATTACAAGCATACCTTGGGGATATTTCAGGTTCTGTTCCACACCACCACTAGTTTCATAATAAAATGAGTCCTAATTTTTATTTTGATGGATGGTCTTACCTTCAATTTGTGAAAAATGCAACATCTGTGAAGTACACTAAAATGAGGTATGCTTGCTCAACTGGCATAGCTCAGTGGTTGAGCATTGACTTATGAACCAGTAGGTCATGGTTTGATTCTAAGTCAAGGCACATGCCAGAGTTGCAGGTTTAAATCCCAGTGGGGGCATGCAGGAGGCAGCCAATCAATGATTATCTCTTATAATTGATGTTTATATCTCTCTCTCCTTCTACCTTCTCTGAAATCAATAAAAATATACTTTAAAAAACAAACAAAAATGAGGTATGCTTGTATATTAGTATGACTGTTTGATTTTTCTCATTTCCTAATGGAATAATTTGAATATACCTGACCTTTTTAGGGATTTTTATAGCCTACTAGAGTCCCAGTGCTTGAAATTTATGCACTGTTGGGAGGGGGGATGTTCCTCAGCCCTGCCTGCACCCTTTCCAATCTAGGACTCTTCAAGGGATGTCCAACTGCCAGTGGGATCAGGCTTAAACTGACAGTCAGACATCCCTCTCACAATTCAGGACTGCTGGCTCCTAACCACTTGCCTGCTTGCCTTCCTGAATGCCCTTAACCGCTTCTGCCTGCCAGCCTGATCATGCCCTAACCACTCCTCTGCCAGCCCAATTGCCCTCACCTGCAGGCCTGGTTGCCCCCAATTGCCCTCCCCTGCCAGCCTGATCACCCCCAACTGCCCTTCCCTGCTGGCCTGATCGCCCCTAACTGCCTCTGTCTGCCTGATCACTCCTAACTGCCCTCCCTTGCCAGCCTAATCTTGCCCCCAACTTCCCTCCCCTGCAGGCCTTATCTCACCCCCAATTCCCTCCTCTGTCAGCCAATTTGGTCAGTTTCTATACAAGTCAGGGTCAAAGCTCTGCCTCCTGGGCAGCCATTAGCTCTTCACAATTGACCCAGATTTGGTTCTGATTGGTCAGTTTCTATGCCAGTCAGTGTCTCTGAACCTGATCAGAAAGGCAGGGTTGATGAGCAGTCCCAGTTGAGGCCTAGAGAGAAATTGGGGCACGGATGCTGACCAGGCTCAGAGCTAAAGAGAGAGGCAAGTGCTGATCAACAGCTGCCACAGAGGCTACGGGTCAGACCTGCTTCTCTCTTTAAGCCTCTCTCTAGGCCTGATTCTCAGCCTCCTCAGCAGTCAGTGCTGGGACATCATACCTGTAGCCATAGCAGTCAGTGTTGGGTCTCCATGGCAACCCAGTTGTTGGTTGAGCGTCCTGGTCATTGCAGATGTGACGGACCCAGGATTTTTATATGTTAGGATATGAATTGCATATTTTATTCCTAAATTAAGGTTATATTGCTCTTTTGTTTATAGGTTTTCTCCTTTAGAATATTAGTTTTGTTTTAGTGGATTTCTACCCCCAGGTTGTGCCATCACATAATTTAATCAATTAAAAAAGTTTAGTAAAGGTGTTGATCCAAAATCAGAAGACACCTGGAATATAAAGACCAGGCTACAAAACTGGATTTCCTGAAGGTTTTCAAATTGAGGTTTACTAGGATTCTTGTTCCAGCATCTAGAAGGTTCAGCAATCTGGAGAAGGGCTGTGTGTAACTTAATAAAGAGTCCAGAGATGAAGCATAAGTTTGAAAGGCATTTGGGGTCAGAGAAACCTAGCTGAAGAAACTTAGATCCCCTCATCTCAGGATCCCATGCTTTTTATTAACACAAATTGTCCTGAGGTGAGGCAGAGATATACACATCAGAGGGTCAGGTTTGATTTAAAGTCCATTGTCAGAATGGGGGAATCGCCTATGGCTATTAAGGTGTTTGGCCAGTAGGAGGCAATAACATGTAGATTAAGAAGCCCTGAACTGTCTGGCAGCAAACAATCAATTTAATGCATCCTTTTCAGTTTGGGGAAATGCCCTTGCCACTTGAGATGATTCAGCCCTTGCTGAGATGCTGGAACTGGCCTCCAGCATATCACCCTTTTGATTTTTTAAATTTAACAAGAATGTACATTTTAAGATTTTTAAATTCAATGGAAAGGACAGAGTTCTATTATGTCCCTTTAAATTGCTGCCCGGCATTAAAGGAATCAGTTTGCAGTAAGTTTCTTTCTGGACCAACATTTTTTTGAGTCCCAATTTCAATATCCAACAGTTACTTATGGGTACATGCCAGCAGTGATATTTCAGTTCTGGATGGTGGACAAATGGTGGCAATGAAGGTCTGACCTTCTGTGGTTTGGTCCTGGGCAACCTGCAGTGACACACAACTGCTGACTGCTGGTATGGCAAGGCATCTTCACCATCTTCATTTCTGGACTGCTTCTCCTTTTGTCTTGGAGGCCACTGCTTATTTTGTGGCTGGAGCAGTCTGGTCATTTCTTCTCTGGGATCCTTTGTTGCAGGATTCCACATGGGCTTGGAGGAGTTTTCTGGAAATATATAAACATATTCTCAATTAAAGGTTAATAAAGGAATCTTTTCTATAAATTAGACTTGGGATCCTTTCATTTTTGCCCAAATGATTTTCCTTTGGCTTACTCTGACATCATGCGTGTCTTCTTGGGTGTCTTGTTATTAGCATTACAAATGAAAATTAATTTTCAAAGTAAAAATGTTTTGATGTAATTTACTTAGAAGGAATTATTCCACTATCCCCCCATTTTTTTATTTAAATATTGGGAGGCTTTTGAAAATTTTGCAAAGCAGTCTTGATAACTTTTTAATTTCAATTTTTGCACAGAAATATGACTGCTCTGGATTTATTGCATGCTAAGCAATTTTATTATGAGATGAATCATCAATAAAAATTAGTTAATGCTTCAGGAAGTTTTTGTCCAATATAATTAAGTTTTTATGAATATTTATTTATTTCAATTAGCCAATTTACATTAATTTGAAATATGATTTTTTAAAACTTTTTTTTAAATTTATCTTTATTGTTCAAATTATTACAGTTGTTCCTCTTTTTTCCTCCATAGCTCCCCTCCTCCCAATTCCCACCCCAACCTCTGACCTTGCCCCCCCATTGTCCTCATTCATAGGTGTACAATTATTGTCCAGTCTCTTCTCGCATCCCCAACACCCTTAACCCCCGAAAATTGTCAGTCCACTCCCTTTCTATGCCTCTGATTCTATTCTATTCACCAGTTTATTCTGTTCATCAGATTTTTTATTCACTTGATTCTTAGATTCACTCGTTGATATATATTTGTTGTTCATAGTTTTTACTTTCCTTTTTCTTCTTCCTCATTCTCAAAGGATACCTTTCAGCATTTCATATAATACTGGTTGGGTGGTGATGAACTCT
>PVJC01029116.1:0-22102 GCA_004026665.1 Murina feae | reverse complement strand
AAGTGCAGGGTGCAGTCCGAACTGCACCGACGGGGCGTTTAGTTTCTAGACTGAAACATTCAGGAAGTCACGTCTGCATGAGAAGATGAGGTTGGGAGAAGGAGGCAGAGGAGAGGACGGTAGCCATCGGATTCCTGGGCGGGGTGGCTGGTGGGTGGAGGAGGCCCAGGCCCGAGGGAGAGGCAGAGAATGGGTTCCTTTTGTTGAGTCGGAGGAAGTTGGCCAGGGTCCGGGAGAGCATTTGGAGTGGAGGGGTCTCCGAGGGAGTGAGGGCCTAAGAGCTGGACAGAGAAAAGGTTAGAGACTGAGTCTGGGGTATGTGTGAATTTGTAGGGGTGTGAGACCGTGTGTGTGTGTGTGTGTGTGTGTGTGTGTGTGGTTTTAGAGGGGGAGCAGTGGTGCATGATGACCACATCTAGAGTGTGGCCATGAGAAGGGAGAGCCCCGACGGCAAGAGGTGGTGGTCACCGGATCACTTAGGCAGACCCAGAGCTGTGAGCAACAATTTGGGGGTGCAGGCTGGTTGTCCCACCAGATACTGAGATTTTTCAGAGGTAAGGCCATGTCGAGAGGGAGACGGTCCCTGGAGCATCATCCTGCTCAAGAACAGCGTGTCTGCCATCTTCGTGACTGTTATCATTGTCATCATCGGTGGTCGGCTGGTGGCTTGGAGAGCTGTTGCTTCCTGTGTTTACTCCTGGATGTGGAAATATGTCACCGGGCAGATCAAGGATAGGAGCCAGGCCCGTGCCAGGGCATAGTCAGGAACTGTGGGTCAAGGTGCCAGTGCTTGCAGTCCAGTGGGGTGTGGGTCGCTAGGAAACCAGGCAGGCTTCTGACCAGCGGAAAGCTCCCTGTGTGGAGGGCCCGGCGCTGGGGCCTGTTCTCCCAGTGCCCCAGGGATAATAAGGACTTCAGAAAGGACAGCCCTGACTCAGGGCTGAAAGAGGCTTTAGTTCCTTGTTTGCGGCTTAAAAAAGGCAAACAGAAGCTTTTCTCCTTTGGGGATCAATGTGAATCCCAGAAAATCCCATTATTTCCCTTTGAGATCAGTGGCCTGCTCTTGAGGGCTTTCTCTTCCCCAAGGCAACAGCCCTCTTCTTGCTCTGTGTGAGCATCCTGCCCCTGCATGACCCCAGAATGACCGAGGTAAGGGGGGAGGTGGGGAAGAGGGTACAGGTGAGCCCCATATTACAGCTGTTTCCTCCTGCTGGCTACTTACCCCTTATTACAATCTTATCCTTCCCTACCCCTAAGGGGGGGGCAACAAAGCCACCAGAAAAATGTTTAATGTTCTTCTCTTCCAGAAAGTCATTTTTGACCCTAGAAGATGCCTGAGATTTTGCTTCTCTAGACCCCTGCATCGTTTGGGGTCTGCATATCATTTCCCACTAGGATTATAGTGGGTAGGATGCATAGCATCATGAAAGGACAATCATGATAATGATAACATTTACTGACCTAAGCTCCTTTAATGTGTTTGATAACTCTACAAGGAAGGTACTATTGCTATTATCCCTACTTTACAGATGAAGAGACTGAAGCGTGGAGAGGCAAGTATATCAATCAACTCAGGCTGCCATGATAAAATACCATAGACTGTGGGACTTAAACAACAAAATATTTTTTTTTTCCTCAGGGTACTGGCATGTCTGGGTTTTGGTAAGGCTCTTTTCTTGGCTTACAGATGGCTGCCTTCTCAGTGAGTCATCATGTGGCGGAGAGGTGGGGGGAGGGAGAGAGAGAGAGAAAAAGAGAGACCTTTCTCTTTTTATAAGGCCACAATCCTGTTGGATTCAGACTCTACCTTTATGACCTCATTTAATCTTAATTACCTCCTAAATGCCCTATCTCTCCCTTCAGTCAGTTTGGGACTTAGTGCTTTAACATATGAACTTGGGGGCAGGGGACACAATTCAGTTTATATGATCAAGTCACTGAACTGATCATGGGTGTGTGGTAACTGATAGAGCCTTGCCTGGTTCAGAGAGAAGTGGGGAATCTACTCTGTACTCAAGCTTTCTGGTAAATTGCCTCTTCTGTTCAGATGAAAAACCTCTTTTAACTTTTCCAAAAAGGAAATTTGTGGAGCATGCCTGAGTATTTATCCAAATTGGTCACCAAGAGGCAGTCATGCTTCCAGTAAATACTAGGGGCTTTCCAAAGTCTTATTCCAAACCTGCCCGTTTGGGGTTGGTCCATCTGTGTGCTGAGTGCTGAGACTGGGACCAGGGCAAGGCCCACCACAGTGGAGACACCTTGAGAGATTACTTGCTATGTGCAGGCCCTGTACCAAATGCTTTCCAAAGCACCTGGCCTTGACATACATGTAATGCCCTGTTCTTTCTGGGTCTTTTCTCTCTGACTAGCCGCCTGTGTCTTAGTGATACTCTCAGAAGGGGCAGGTTTCCTTGAAATGACTTTTAAATAGGTACTATGTTGGTAAGATGTCTTTCTTATGACTTCTAATTTAACGGAATGCCAGTGGGGTGTATTGTGAAGCCCAAACCCTATTTTCTGGAGCTCCCATTTGGCTCTTAGATACTCACACACAAAGGCATGCAGGCACACAGTAGCTAAGGGGGGGTCTTTTGGAGATGTGCTCCAATGAATAAAGAAAGATCTCTCATTAGCATAACAAGAGTTTGCCATGAAATAGGTGCTCCAGAGAGTACTTGAAAACTGTTTGTTCTTTCAAGTAGGCTAAAAGTCTCTGTGGAGACCTTTCCAGGCATCAAGCTCTCCTGGAGGAGCCTGCTCTAAACAGGGCCATGGCATTTTCTAACCTACCTGCTTTTCCCTAAGTCCTGGGAGCATTTTACACATCCCAGCTATAGGCTGTGGTCTGTGGCATTAGGTGCCTTTGTGGGAGCCTGGGCCTGGCCCAGCTTTTCCCTCCTGCAGCAATTATCCTATGGAGCAGCCACCTTGCTCCCTCTGGGGTTCACTGGGGCAAGGCTGATTGGCTTAAAGGGGCTGTATGCCTGCTGGGCCTCTGGGCCTCTCTGTCCCCCCAGCTGGCCTCTATGTAGACTGACTCCATATTTGTATTCACTTAGCCTGGGAGAAGGAGGGTACTGATGGCCAGAGATCAAAGGTTAAGAGGGGTTAAGCCTCCACCCCAGAAGGTCACACCCATCAGCCCTGAGACAATTCCCTCCCAGGTATTTTCCTGAAACCTAGAGCTCAGTTAGGCCTGCACGGAATGTCCATTCATTTGCGAAGGAAACACCATCTTCCTGGTATGGATGGTACAGACTCCAGTTCTTGTTATTATCAGGCTCTGTTTAGGGGCAAGTCACCGCCTCTTGGGGCCTCCGTTTCTCCATCTTCCCAAAAGGAACTTGAACATGATTAAATGACAATCTGTGGCAATAGTTCATTGTCTTGGTTCAGTCAAGTCCCAAATATATTACTGCTCTTGGGCCCTAAAAGAAAGTTAGGCTAGGCCCTAGCCAGTGTGGCTCAGTTGGTTGGGCATCGACCCGGTTGCTGGTTCTACTATTGGTCAGGGCACATGCTTGGGTTTTGGGCTCCATTCCCAGATGCAACCCATTGATGTTATACTCTCACATGGATCTTTCTTTTCCCTTCCTCTCTATCAAAATCAATAAAAATAATTTTTTTTAAAGCGGAAGTTAGCCCTGGCTGGTTTGCTTAGTGATTAGAATATCCACCTGAGGATCAAAGGGTCGTGAGTTTAAGTCCCAGTCAAGGGCACATAACCTGGGTTGCAGGTTTGCTCTCAGCCTCCAGTAGGAGTGCAACCAGTATGGGAGGCAAGCAGTGGATGTTTCTATCTCTCAGATCGATGTTTCTATCTCTCTCTACCCCTTCCTCCCTCCTTCCCTTCTACGCTCTCTGAAAAAGCAATGGAAAAAATATCCTCTGGTGAAGATTAAACAAACAAGAATTTTGGCTAGACAAGGTGAATAGCAGGGAAGATGATTGGCCCTGACCAGCATTCCTGTGGGGGCTGAAACCAGTTTTTCCTCAGGGATCTTGGTGATCGGAGCACAACCCTGCCCAAGCTAAGCCTCAGCTCCCTTCCATCTGCTTATCTGGATGGCTCTGATTCAGAGGGGCCAGAGTCCATCCATCAGGCCCCACCTGTGGGGCAGGATCAAAGCTTGGGGGACTGGTTCATCCTAAGAGCACAGTGGAGTCCCTCCGGTGGGTGGAATATTCTTCCACTTGCTTAGCACTGACCAGTTGTGTGAAGTGCCAAGGCATACCTGTCAGGATGGTGGCATCCCTGCCAGCTGTGCAGCCCAGAGGCATTGTCCTCAGGTCAAAGGGGTACTTCAAGCACTGTGAGTGGCTGTAGGAAGCATCATGGAGGCTGCACCTTTGATGAGCACCATGAGAGCAAAATGTATGTAGTTGAGAAGGAAATGGAAGGGAGACAAATTACTCAGGATGTCCTTTCCCCTCTGGGGCTTTCTGTTCCCATTCAGAGGTGTGCTAAACCTCCTCTCCATGGCCTTGGGTTAAGGCCATAGGTCCCACCCTTTCCCATCTTGTGGGGCACAGGAATGACCAGGGGCCCTTTGGGGTTCCCCAGCATGGCTCTGGAGTCAGGAGGAATCTCCAGCTCCATTACTGGCTTTGAAACTGGGGCAGGTGACTCAACATTTCTGTGCTTCTTTGTGGGCTCTCCACATATAACCTGGGGTAATGATGAAGTGTCAATGATGTAAGCATGTGAGAGCACTTGGAGCAGTGTCTGCAACACATAAGTGCTCAATAAATGACAAGTGCTGTGAAAATGACAAGGAGAATGGAGGATAGGATATTGACTGGATGTTCAAAGTAGAGGAAAGTCCCCTTCCAGCCCCGAGTGGGGGCAGGAGATGAGAGTACTGATGGAGAACACTAATCATTGCTCATATTGGTGGAGTGGCTCCTCCAGCACAAGGGCCAACTGTTTATACTTTTTATGGCATTTACTCCTATCAACAACTCCATGGGAGGGGCTGCTACTGTCCCTATTTTACAAATGAACCCACTGAGTCTTGGAGATATATCTGAGTTTGAACCATTTTTAGACTTAGAACTTGAACTTTAAAACAAAAATTGCCGTGACTGTAAAATGAGACTCCCCTACAGCCTCAAGCCAATTTGGGAAGTGATTTGGGGTCAGGCAGAGAAGAGGGAAACTGGAATCCCAGCATCCCCCTGGCCTTGTGGAGAGGCATATAGAAAGGGAAGCTCACTCTGCCTTTTGTGGCAGGAATCTGGGAAAGGCGATGCTCCCCAGCCTTGGCCCCTGAGCTTGATGCTCCACTAGAGTCAGAAGACTGTACCCTACCCTCTTACTATATTCTTCTATGAAGAAAGGTAGAAGTGAGGATAGCCTGTGTCCCCAAAAGATGAAATAGCAGATGTGAAAATAGATTTTAAAGGCATGAGATGTTGCTCTGATGGCCTATTCTGGCAGGACACAGAGAGGGTCCTAGAACTCTGCAAGGTCCAGCACATAAAACAAAGTGGATCCAATGGCTGGATTGAGCAGCCCCCTTGACAGGCTTTTGGGACAGAGTGGGTGGGGATGGGGGCCATGCTTTCCTCTCTCCCAATGTGGTTCATCACCCCTAACCCACAACAGTGATGCATGTGACAATCAGGGACAAATGGCAGTCTCCAGAGAGTCAAATGGGAAGAGAGGAGAAACCTTTGTCTCGCTGAAGGGAGGGCGTCAGGCTAGACACAAAGCTCACCAAGAGAGATACTTACCTCTGGCATTTGTATCATTGAGGACCTTGTCCCAGTGATCCCCTCGAACAATCTGGGGCCCTGCTAGGACAGATAGGACAAATGGTTGTGTGCATGGGCTGGAGATGGCAGAACCATCTCACCCTGGAAGACTTCACATAATGATCCAACTGAGAAATGAAGCTAATGCCACTCTCCAACCTCAGGCATCCTCAGGGCTACTTCCAGGGACATCTGACAGGCCTCTTTCCCCCTCATTCACTGCCCACAAAGCTTTTCAGGAATCTGTTACTATTACTATGGGAATAATGAGGCCCAGAGAGGAAGGGATTTTCTTACTCCTATTCTTGACCATGGAAATATCTAAGGGTTCTAGACCCTCAGTCTGGAGCTTTCAGGAAGTAAATCAGGTTGGGTGATGTGGGAGAATTGATAACATAGAAAGGGGATTAGATTACACTCGGTTTAGGTAATGCTGGGGGTGGTCCAGGCCAAAGAAAAAGATCTTCAATTAGCTCTAATGAGTTACTGAAAGCTCACCCTGAGCCCAGGACTCAGAGGCCACTGCAGACTAGTCTCGCTATGCCCCACCTCCCCAAATACCTCATTCTCTCCAAGGACAGAAACTCAGAAACGGATGGAAAGAAGGAAAGACCACCAGCCAGAGACCACAGACCCATTCCTGCCTGTTCTTTGATAGGCTGAGTGACTAGACAAGCCCTTGCCCTGCTTCCTATGTGGCGTCTCCAGCTATACTAAAGGATGTCCTGTTAGCCTGAGAGGTTGGGGTGGGGATGAGGTGAGGTGAGGTATAAGGGACCCCAATGGGACAGTCACAGAATAAACAGGGACCTATCTGCCCAGGACTCCATGCCCCTGGCTGGGGGTGAGGATGGAGGGGGAGGGGCAGGGAGTTTACAATGAAATCTTTAAGCCTTTAAAAACTTCTTAGTGACACCCTGCAACATATCAAAGATATAAAAATGACTCCAGGGGCTATATTAACTTTAATTTTTATAAAGCTACATGTGTTGATTTACACTTGGCTAATTACAATGTTATCTTTCCTAGGGACCTTTAAAAAGCCTGGGGCTTTGTGTTGCTGTTTTGCGGGGTTGTGGCTGTTGGTCGGGGTGGGGGGTGGAGGAGGGAGAGAGTTTGGCGGGAGTTTGTGGGGAGACAGCCTGTCCCCTCTCCGCTGGCCTCCGCCTGTCCTTCGGGAGGCGCCAGATTGTGTGGGCGGCGTCTCCTGGGGATGGTGGGATGTGGCTCCCACCCAGTTGAGGGCAAGAGCTCCCTCCCGGCTCTCCAGGAAAGTTCGGTCCTAGTGGTCTCCTCCCCGTCCACAGGCGGCTGAGAGCTCTCCAACTGGAGAGCCTTTCATCTCTTTGTTTTTACAGTGATTAACCCGTCCCAGCGCGCTGCAAGCTGGGCTCCCGGTGGCGCAGGGAAAGGGGAGCGGAGGGCTAGTCTGGGAAGGGAGGGAGGGGCTCTCCGGGCTTTGTCGCTTTCAGGGAACTCTGCTGCCATAGCAATGGGGCTTTCTAAGGCCTGACTTTGATTCGATTCCATTAAAGAAACTGCCGGCTCAGTCTCCCGAGTGGAGAGGGCGTTCCGGTTTCCCAGCCTTGCCCTGTGCCCTAGCCCTTGTAAAGGGAAGGGTGCAGCCCGGGTTGGATCGTAGCGGGGTTGTTGGGGAACCAAGGAGGTGATTTCAGGTGCACACCACTCCTCCCTGGGTCGCCCAAGTGGTAGACTAACCTCCTGTGGCTGTGCGCCCGGACCCCTTCCTCTCCAGGGGCATCGGATCTGGAGGGAGGCGAGCGACCGTCCAGCCCTCTTCTAACCAGAGGGAGGCCGGGGCACCTGCCGACCGCTCCACCTCTGCATGCATTTCACACTCTTCTATCCTGTTATGTGTCCGCATCCCTGTGTCCATGCGGACCTTTTCCCTCTAGTTTTTATGTCATGTGAATTTAATCTAGTTAGACGATTTTCTGCTTAAAGTTGCATTGTTAACAGCAATTGTTTAAAAGTGGGCCGAGAGTGAGAGCGCCCAGTCTTTAAACTGGGAGGGTTTTGCATGCCTGTGCTCAGCCCACGCTATGGGCCAGCTCCGAGTGGAGCGGGGAGGGAGAGGGGGAGAGCGACACAAAACAATCCTCAGGCTTTCTGGCTACCGAGCCTTCGGCAGTTTCCCCAGGCGCAAACAGATGCAAATGTCTCTACAAACATTGTACAAAGCTATTCAGAGAGGCGGCCTCTCCAGGCCTCAATAGCCCTTTAAACCCAGTCCAATTGCCTCCAAGTAGAGGTAAAAAGGGTCCCTATGCATTTTTTCACTTTGACTGGAAGGGGGGCGCGGGGGTGGTGGTGGCTGAAGGATTCCGTGGTTTTGCGGTTTGTGCCATCGACCCCAGCTGTCGTGCACGAAAGACGGGCTGGAGGGTGCAGTGGCGCTGAGGCCTGGAGGGGATGGCGGTGCTTCCGAAGCTGATGTCGCGGGAACGCGCGCCCCGAGAAGCCGAAGATCCTTTCAGGCCCACAAAGGCCGCGCTAAATCGCGGCGCACACAATAGCATGAAAGGGCGCGCTGGGGCTGTTCGGGAACAAAGTAGGATCACACTGCTCGAGGGGACTAATAAGCTCTTAACTAGTACACACGACGGCGTCGCCGCGCCCTTTGTGCGCTTGGCACCTCGATGAGAGCAGGCTTGCACTCTACTGGCCCCTGGGGGCACGGAGACTCTATCCTTCAGCGTCCCTCCGAGATCCAGAGGCAGCCGCTGTGCATAGGACCAAATAGTTCCTTCTAACTTCACCAGCAGAGGCGCCTGGGGCCTGTGATGCAGTCCTTAGGTCGCCTAGAACCCCTGCGGCCTAGGCGCCTCTCTGTGACCCTAGAGGCATGGGCACTTCCTGAACACCAGACTTAAGGTGGGCAGAGGAAGAAATAAAAGAAGGCAGCCTTGGTACCGACACAGCTGCTAGTCTCCAACTCGTCTGTCTGAGGCTGTCTCTTCCCTGCTATCCACCACACTTGAAATGTGTTCTGGGCCTGCTGGGTGGCTAAGCAGGAGCAGGCACACCTGTGAGCCAGGAGTTCCCCCCACCTCAACCTTCCTCCCTAACACTCTTCCTTTGGCTGTGGCTGTGTGAACTATTTTCTTACCACTCACATTTGCTGAGGCCAGTGAGAGGTGGAGGGTGGGTGTCCTTCCCTCACCTAACTTCCAGCATGGTGGTCTCAGGGTCAGAAATCAAACTGCACATTAGATATAGTTCCAGAGATCCATTAACCCTTTATACATCAGCGAGTCAGTTAATTCTAGTTGCTGAGGGTAGAGAAAAATGGTTGCCTCACTGAAGGACAGGGAACAGGAGGGCCAGCTGGAGGTGTATAGTGTACCATTGTCCCTGATACTGCTGAATCCCTCACAGGATGTGGCACTTGAGTAAGGTGACCAAATTTAAAGCAGTACACCCTTGACTGCGGGGGAGGGGGGGAGGGCGGGTGTTATTTTTTTTCTTTTTTTTTATTATTACTTAAAATATTACAAAGAGTAATCGGAACTTTTTAAAAATGCCACGGGACGTGGGACAAACTGTTAAAAATAGAGACTGTACCGCCAAAAGCGGGACGTCTGGTCACCTTACACTTGAGAGATGTTCCTGGGGTGTTTGTGGAATAAATTAATGAGTTGTGTGGGGCCTCTGAGCAGGAAGTCTCCCAAGTATCCAGGGATAAAGGGCATTGGAGCCTGTACTAGGGAAGGAGAAGCCTTCCCTTGTTATCCCCCCATCCAGCCCTCCTTGCCCCCAGCCCCTTTCCCCCCATTGTGGTGTCACTTTCACTCGTCATTTGCCAGCTCCAGATGTGATCCAGTCTCTTCTCTCTTAGAGCCAGGGTTTGTGTCCGGCCACAGCGCTTTCACCCACCTCAAACACCTTGGGCCGCCTTTAATGCCCAAAAGGCGTGGCTGCAGTGGCTGCTTATTCAGATTATAGGTGGGCTAATGTTGGCCGCCACTATTTACTTAGGCTTACTTTGTGTGACCTCCTTTAATGTCAGTAGTATCAACTCAGTGAGGTGGTTATTACCCCCATCTTACAAATGAGAACACCCAGCTTCAGAGTTGCTGTCACTTGTCAGTGGCAGAGCCAGGATTCTAACCTTGGCATTTGGCTCCAAAGCCCAGGCTCTGTTATGAGTTTGTTACTAATGGAGCTTCTTTATTCTCTAACTCCACCCCCTTTCGCGGTGCTGGAGACCCATTTCTCCAGGCTGGGGGGTGGGGGTGGGGGGTAGGACACGCAGCCTGCCTCCCAAGGGGCGTGTTCTGGTAGCCTCTGGCAGGTGCAGGGCCTGGCGGGCGCGTGGGGCGGAGCAGGGGGAGTTATCTCCTGACCGATGGCTGCCCGCACATCTGTTTATCTCTGAAGCAGTGGTGGATTGGATTTCTTGATGTTTATCTCCATTGGAGGAGCAGTGGGCTGGGGCTTCTGAGAGAGCGCAGCTGCGGACAGCCATGATTGACAGGTCAGGAGCTGGGCCTCCAGCTCCTGCTCTGTCTGGGTGGGGCCGCTCTGCTGCCTACTGCCCACCCTGGTCTCTGGAGCTGAGTGAGCTTGTGGCCAGGTGCTTCTGGGTTCCTTGTTCCACCAGCGGGTACAGGCCAGGACTCCCCCGCCCCAACTAGGGACCACTTAGGCCAGAGAGGCATCACTGTCGGTTTAGTGAGACAGACAAGAGCCCGGCTGGAGAGAGAGAGACTAGGGGAGCAGTGAAAAGGTGGATGAAAGCCTAATGCGTCCGTTTCCTATGTCGTGGAAGCAGCCGTGGGGAACCAAGGAACGACCCTGGGAAGGAATGCCCTTTGCTGCTGAGAATACCTGAGGCTAAGAGAGGGGCCCTTTGGAAAGAGGGGATTGTGAGACCATAAGTACTTATTTACAAGTGGTGCCACTTCAGGAAGGTGCAAAGGTCAGGTGAAACTAAGATCTGAGTGTTTACCTACCTTCCCTGGCCATACCTCCTACCCAAATGAGGTCAGCTCTCTGTGTTCTTTCCTGTCATTGCAGTTTGTACTTCTATATACACACCAGGTATGGTTGGTTGATGAGCTTCGTTCCTGAGGGTAGGGGCAGGGACAGGGCAGAGGCACCTGAACTGTGAGCAATGTAAGCAGGTGATCAGGAAACTCTTTTTGATAGGCAGGACTTTTAGCCTTCGAGGAGGCTGGCTGAACTTGGCTCTGTGACTTGTTTAAAAGGCACCTGGGACCATGAGAGAAGACATCTGGATTTTTACCTTTTTCATGTCAGGCCCCACTGGGTGCCTATGTAGCCTGGCTTATTACATGAGTATCAGCATGTGTTGGTGACTTCAGTTTCTCCTGTCCAGTGGAATTGGATGCACTTTGTGTCTCTTAAAGCTTTTCTTCCAATTCCCTCACTTTATTCATCACTAAGCTCCCCATTTTGTGCTCCTGATGTTGGGGACAGATTATCACATCTGTCACAGCCAATACCCATCCCTTGTAGTGGTCTGGGGTCTTGAGTGACAGGAGATAGGACACTCAAGAATAGTTTGGGCAGTATATCCCCTACCTATCTTCTACCTTGCGAAGGACTCAAAATCTACAGAGAGAACCTTGCATAAACTGGTCTTTTGCTATATTGGCCTGGCTGTGTGGATCACCCTGTATCTTCAATGATGAGCAATAGGCCACCTGGATTTATTCACTACATCAAGCTGGCTAGTGGTTATAAGCCCAAAATAAATTGAAGTGTTGTTTTGATGGGCAAATGGGATACTTGGGTGACTCCACATAGGACAAATGTCCATCTTTCCCGGCAGAATAGGCACTGTGGGCCAATGGGTTGTTCCAGATTGCCAAGAAGTAGAGATCGGACCTTTGTAAGCAGCCTCCAGTGTCCTCCTAGCCCCAAACTAGAATGACTAATGGCAGATGGGGTCAGAGTGGTCCACAGATGCTATCATGTTGGTTTTCTCACGTTTTAGCCTGCCCTACAGAAGCAGAGTGTGGCTCTTTTGGACCTTTATCTAATCAGATACCACAGCTTCCATGGAACAGAAAACAAGTTCATACCATGAGGGACAAGACAGCCCAAGACGCAGAGTGTGTTTCTACTGAATCTTTACCTCTCTTTGCTATAAGCCACCTGAGACTTAGACCTAGTTCTCTGTAGCTAGCATCTCTGCTGGGAGATATGAGGGTGAAGGAAGGCTTCAACTGCACCCTATTTCTTGCCATTGAGTCAGGTTTAGGCTATAAAAAATGAAGTCTGTTTTGAGATATGACAAGTTTTAGCTGATTCAGGCAGATTTCAAGATAGAAATTCTGTTTCCCCTTTGTGAGTTAGAATGGCTCCTACTGACAGTTGCCATTAAAGTTGGCATTTACCAAGACAAGGAGGAACTTGTCTTCCTAATTACCTTGGACAGGTTGAATTTAATCCATTATTTCTCTCCCCCACCCCCCAATTATATCTGGAAAAAAATCTTTATATCCCTGAGGAGATGCTAATGGCCTCTTACCATGAGGGGTTTAAAAGATATTCCCTCTAAGAATCAGGTCATGAACATCTTAAGGTGAAAAGTCAGGAATGGGAAGAATTTAACCACCCAGAGATACTGGCCAGCTGTCAGGGGAGGGCCCTGGAGCCTTGTTTAGGAAACAGACTCAAGAGGTGGCTTAACTGAATAGAGGACAGCAGCTGTGTACTTGGAAAGAGGGGATTGGAAAGTACTGAGGAGGGGGCGCAGAACCTCTCTGACCTCTGGAGCCTTGGTAACACTTACTTTTAGAGAAAGATTCATGAAAATTGTCTTGGGCAGCTCAAGTGTGGCTCAGTGGTTGAGCATTGACCCATGAACTAGGAGGTCACGGTTCGATTTCTGGTCAGGGCAAATGCTAGGGTTGCAGGATGGATCCCCAGCGGGGGGTGAACAGGAGGCAGCTGATTGATGATTCTCTCTCATCATTGATGTTTCTATCTCTCTCACCCTCTCCCTTTCTCTCTCTGAAATAAATAAAAATGTATTTTTTAAAAACCTGGTCAATTAAAAATTATATTGTCCTGGGCACAACTCCCAACTCTATGGGAGAGCTAAAGGCAGGGCTTATAGTGCCATGTGCAAAGCTCCACTAGGGGTGTCCTGGAGAATCATGGGGGAGGATCTCTCACTCTGGTTGTTGATTCAGCTCTTCCCATGCCACTGGGTTGCCTTCATCATTTAGGCTACAGTGTTGGTCTGGTGCTCTGTCCCCATCAGACCAAGTCCTTTCAATTTGAGCAAGAAGACAAAGGCTGGTACTCTCAGAAAAGGGCTTTTCTTTCTAAATATTTACCCTGCTGCTCTCATGAATCATTAAGACTCCTTTTGTGTGTGCCTACACAGGCACGAGTCATTCACCCCAGCCTGCTGTATTTGATATGGCCAGTGGTTCAAGCCTCCACATCTCTCAAGGAGGCGGGGCTGGAGCAGCCCTTCTGTCCTGCACAGAGTTGCAGTAGGCCTGCTTCAGAGCTGGGGATGGATGCCTGGGGAAGCAGAAGGCCATTTTCCTTGGCTGTCCTGAGATGCCAGGGAGTTCTCCCTTTAGAGGGCCTGGGCAAGGCACTGGCTGGGAGAGCTCCAGAGGTATCACCAACAGTGGAGTTTTATTTTCTTTCTTTTTTTATATGGTCAAGGGTTAGTTGAATATTGAGGTGAAAGTTCTGTAAGCATCTTAGGAACCCATTCCAGGGCAGCTCACATTCCTTTAACATATTTAGTGAGTACATGGTATGTGCTAGGCCTGGTCTTTCTTTCAGTGTCCTTAGAGCTTAGCCTAAGCCTGACAAACAGTGCTGAGAAACAAAAAGAATCACGGATGATAGCCATTCTGACAGGTGTGAGATGATACCTCATTGTTGTTTTGATTTGCATCTCTCAGATGATTAGTGACTTTGAGCAAGTTTTCTTATGTTCAAATGACAAGTGCTGGAGGGGATGCGGAGAAAAAGGAACCCTCCTGCACTGCTGGTGGGAATGCAGACTGGTGCAGCCACTGTGGAAGACAGTATGGAGTTTCCTCAAAAAATTAAAAATGGAACTCCCATTTTGACCCTGTGATCCCACTTCTGGGAATATATCCCAAGAAACCAGAAACACCAATCAGAAAGGATATATGCATCCCTATGTTCATAGCAGCACAATTTATCATAGCTAAGATTTGGCAACAGCCTAAGTGCCCATCAGCAGATGAATGGATTAGAAAGCTGTGGTACATCTACACAATGGAATACTATGCTGCTGTAAAAAGGAAGGAGTTCTTAGCATTTGCAGCAGCATGGATGGACCTGGAGAGCATTATGCTAAGTGAAATAAGCCAGTCAATGAAAGAAAAATACCACATGATCTCCCTTATTTATGGATAATAAGACCATTATAAACTGATGAACATAAACAGATACAGAGGCAGAACAGCATTGAACAGACTGTCAAACTACAGTTGGAAGTCTAGGGAGGGTTGGGGGGGGAGTTAAGAGATCAACTGCAGGACTTGTATGCATGCATATAAGCATAATCAATTGACACAAGACATTGCGGGGGTAGGGGAGGAAGCGGGAAGGTCAAGGGAAAAAATGGAGACCTATTTAACACTCTTTGTAATACTTTAAGCAATAAAAAAAAAAGAATCACGGAGCAGCTACAGGAGTGAATAATCTGATGGAAGAGAACCCCCTTTCCATCTTTTATTGTTTGGGGCTCTGACATCATGTCCTAGGCAGGTTGTAGCTTTTTGTATCTGTAGAAGACATTTTGGGGAAACTATGTATAAATCAGATCATTGTAAATTGGAACCTTGGAATTGCCCTAAATTTCTAGAAATTGGTAAGGCGTCTGAGTCCTTATAAATGGTTTTTGAATGTGATTAGGTCATAAGGGAGGAGCCCTCATGAATGGGATTAGTGCTCTTATAAAAGAGACTCCAGAGAGCTTCCTTCACTCTTCCACTATGTGAGGACACAGTCAGAAATCTGCAGCCCTGGCTGGTGTAGCTCGGTTGGTTGAGCGCTGTCCCATGCACCAAAAGGTTACACAGGTTTGATTCTAGGTCAGGGCACATGCCTGGGTTGCGGACTCAATCCCCAATAGAGTGTGTGGAGGAGGCAGGCAATTGACGATTCTGTCTTACATCGATGTTTCTCTCTCCCTCCCTCCCTCCCTCCCTCCTTCCCTCCCTCCCTCCCTCCCATCAATAAAGACCGGCTGGGGCTAGGAGCCATTTCAAGGATGGCCTTGAGAGAGTAATATATTATTGAGACAATCTAAATATGTGAATGAACACTATATAAGGCATCAATATAAACTTAGACCCTCCCAGTCTGATCTGAAGGAGCCTGAGGTCCCTTCCCTGTAATTTGCCCCAGTTACTGCCAATGGAGGAGGCCTTGGGTGACCCCATGGCTATATGATAGTAGAAAACAAGGGGCAGGGGGCTTGATCCACTTTGCTCTTTACTTTATTCTCGATTTCTTTTATTGGAACGGAGGGAACTCATTTTAAAAGAGCATCACCACTTCCTTTTCCCCTTTTCTTTCATTGGAAATGCAATGAAAGCCTTTACAATGACCTTCCATGTGCTCTTAGCACTTACTCTATGCTTGGCTCAGCGTACACTTGGAATAAAGACAGTGGTTGCATGATTCATTTCCCCTGGAGACCAGAGCTGGTCCACCTGTCTTTGCTTCCTTAACAACCTATAGTACACAATTTAGCCTTTTTAGCAGGAGCCCAGTAAGTAGATGATCCCTGCAAATGGGTTCAAACATTGTTTTAAAACCCCATCTTTAGAGAATCTTTATTTGTACACACACACACACACACACACACACACACACACACACACACACACACTCGTACAAAAAGAATAAAAGCCTCTGATGCCGCCCCCCTGCCCCAAAAGATTAGGATATACCAGATCAGTCTCCGCCCCATTTCCACTCCACGCTGGGTTCATAGCCAGGGAAGCGAAAGATGAGCTGTGTGCTTTTTCTTTTGAGCCAAATGACTTGTATCTCAGGGGGCACATCTGTCATGCCCTGCCTGGGGACTGTGGCGCGGGCCTTGGGGGCAGCCTGCAAGTATCTTGAACCAACCTTCTCTCTTTAATGGTGGTAGGAAACCCTCCAACTAACTATGCAGGGCAGGGGTCCTTGTGGTCTTCTTGCACCTCCCCACCCCGTCTCTTGTAAGGTGCTGGTGCTGGATCTCATCTCAGAGATCTTTATCTCCCACTCTGTGTGTGAGGTTGTGGAGGAGGAGAACTGTCAGGTTTTTGTGGTAGAGAAAATCTGGCAGCCCTGAATTTATTCCTGAATCAACCATCTGCTGAGTGTGTGTTTCAGGTTTATGATACATTTTTGGAGGGGGCAAGAGTCATGGGAGGTGTAAAAATGGTGATTCCTTCTAGACTTCTTCCCTGCTGTTCTTAGAGCCCTTCAGAGAGGAAATTGGCATAATGAAACAGTGGGAAACTTGGCATCAGACCTAGTGTCAGGTCCAACTCTGCCAATTTCTTGACCCATGCCTTTAGTCTGTTTTCATGCTGTTCACCTGAGGACCCACCGAGTCACTGTATGCAAGAAGTTTTATAAACTATGGAGGGATGTGAACCTGCCATTTTTGTCTATAATATTGAAGTGAGGACCTGAAGAGCCAGTGTTAGCCAAGGGCCAGGCACCCTGGGACTTTGGTCCAAGGTGTTACCACAGCTTGTCCTCTGGAGCATTGATGACCACTGGGAGTTGGGATGCCCCTTTGGAAGCTGAGCTTTGGTTATCAACTCATCAAAACCCACTGATTGCTGAGGGCAAGGAATGAAGCCAAGCACCTGCTCCAGTGGAGGAGCATGTCCCCCAGCATCCTGGCTTGCCTTCAGGGTCTGACAAATGTCTTTTCTCATAGGGGAAAGTGGGGAGGAGGTATGGCTTCAAGGTAGGTCCTAGAAGGGTACAGATGGTTGAATCAGATGATCCAGGCTTCTCTTTCCCACCCTTCGTAAATACTTTAGGTCCTGGAAGAAAAGGAGATTTCCCTCACACAGGGTGAACAACTGTCCTGGCGTACCCAGGACTGAGGGGTTCCTGGGATATGGGGTTTGCATAGCTAATATAGGTGCAATACCTGGCAAACTAGGAAGAATATCTTCTTAGAGTTTATTCCTCTTGAATTGATTGCTCCACTGGCCCCTTCGTTGCTACAGAAGAAGCAATGTTACCCTCATCCCCACCTCCAGAAGGAGGAGGAAACTTAGTTCTCTGTATTTTCAGCACTGTGGTTGGTGCAGTTCAGTGAA
Organism: Murina feae; assembly: GCA_004026665.1. NCBI lineage: Eukaryota > Metazoa > Chordata > Mammalia > Chiroptera > Vespertilionidae > Murina > Murina feae. Next base: position 5,015 of record PVJC01029116.1, on the reverse strand, counting down.
GGAATGGGTGATGGATGAATTATACTCTTCAATTAATTTAAGGTGACCTACAATAGGTTGTGGTGAGATGCACTGGAAGTTAAAAGGCTCTCAAATACATAATTTATGTGAAAATCCTGAGATCAAATGACGTCCAGCTCTGTCTGAAGAGAAATCTAGAATAGGAGATAAAGCAGGTAAATGTTTTTGCCTGGAGTTATAACTAGTCACATCTGGCATTTGAAGGTTAACAAGGCTGAGGTAAGCAGAGGAGACCCTGAGGTGTTATGGTGGAAAAGGCACTCATTTGAATTCTGATAATGCTACTTATTAGCTGTGTTACCTTCAGGTAAGCGTTTCACTGCTCCCAGCCTCTGTTTCTTTCTTTTCTTTTTTTTTTATCAGCAAAATGGATAACTTATTCACAAGATTGCATTGAGGATCAAATGTCATATCACCTGCCAAGGGCTTAGTATGATCCCTGGTGCATAGTAGGGACTTGATACTCATGAAATTCCTTATATCTCTCAGGAACCTTAAATAGGCGTAGGAACTCTTGTTTTGGTTATGCAGATTGGGCAAAAGTAGGCTTATAGTTGGGAGTATGAGAAACACAGTGTTATTCTTGTACCAGATGCCCCGTGCACAAAATTCATGCACGGCAGGGGGTGAGGGGGTTTTCTGTCTTACCAGTCATTGGGTTCAGGGCCCACCCTAAGTCCAGAATGATCTCAGCCCAAGAGTCTTCACTTAATTATGTTGGCAAAGACCCTATTTCCAAATAAGGTCATATTCACAGGCCACAGGGGTTAGAACTTGGACATATTTTGGGGGCATAGAGGAGAGGAGACATATAGAGTGTTCAACCCACTATAATCACCAATACCAGCATGTCTATCTCCTTTTTATATTATACTAGAGGCCTGGTGCACGAATTTGTGCAATAGTGGGGTCCCTTGGTCTGGCCTGCAGAATTGAGCCAAAACTGGTTCTCCAACATCCCCCGAGGGGTCCCAGATTGTGAGAGAGCACAGGCCAGGCCACTGGGCCCCACCCATGCACGATCAGGGCTGGGATGAGATGCAGGAACTTGGCCAGCCAGGGAGGGACCACTGGAGGGCTCCAGGGCGTATCTAGCCCATCTCATTCAGTCCCGATCTGCTGGACTCCAGCAGCAAGCTAACATACCAGTCACAGCATCTGCCCTCTGGTGGTCAGTGCACATCATAGTGACTGGTTGATAGGTCAACTGTCTGCCCCCTGGTGGTCAGTGCATGTCATAGTAAGCAGCTGAGTGGCCTTAGCATATCATTAACATATTATGCTTTGATTGGTTCAATGGATGATCAGACAACTAGACACTTAGCATATTAGGCTTTTATTATATAGGATACCTATATCTTATACTCTCTGCCCTGTCCCTGATCACTATCCTAAAGTTCATAGTTATCGTTCTCTTATCTTTGGCTTTACAAAAAGGGTATTATCCTAATATATATAAAGAACGATGTGCTGTCATGATCAAATGGGTGACCAGTCACCATGAAGTGCATGGAGCACCTCTCGGTAACCCCCCTCCCCTGGCCCCTGAGTCGCTCACCATGGGGGGGGGGTGCTGGTGGCGGGGTGGGACTGGGGCTGTTGAGCAGTGGTGGCGGGCTACTTTGCAGGGTGTCCATGAGCTTAGTGGAGCAGTCACCCAGGTGGCAGCAAGCTTTGTGGAGCAGTTGAGGGGCAGGGGGAGCCTCATGGAGTATCTCGGGGTTCGAAAAGCAGTCTAGTGGGGAGAGCCTTGTGGAGCAGTCACAGGGTTTGTGAAGCAGTTGAGGGGTAGGGAGAGCCTTGCAAAGCAGTTGAGGGGCCAAGAGCATCATGGAGCAACCTGGGGTGGGGAGCTTCACTTAGCATCGCAGCATGGCAGAGGCCATGCGACGAAGGCCAGGCTAGGCTTAGGGACCCTAACCGTACACGATTTCGTGCGTGTTGGCCCTTTAGTGTAGATTATAAAGTCTTTGTGACCTGATTTTTTTCATTGATTATTTAAAATCTATTCATGTTGATATATATAGTTATATTCACTTGTGCTTAATACTGTATTGTGTGCTGATATCTCAGTGTATTTCACCATTCTCCTGAAAGTGAATACTTGAGTTGTTTCTATTTGGAGGCTATTATAAACAGTGCTGCTTTTACCTGTCTCCTGATATTCAGGTTCAAAAGTTTTTCTAGAATATATGACCAGGAGTTAAATGCTGGGCCCAAGTTAATGGGTGAATAGCATTTCATAATGTCAAATTGTTTGCCAAAGTGAATGTACCAATTTGCATTCCCAAAAGCTGAGCATAAGATGTTTTTCATTCTCAAAGTGATTTTTTAGTTCGGGAAATATAAAAATCTCAAGATTTGCCGTCTCTGTGGTGGTATTATATAATAAAATCTCATCTTCCCCCATGATTTTCCTCTATAGCAGATTATTTCTGGTGGGTCTCTGCTCTCAGAGAAAGAAAGCACTAGATTCTGAAGTCTCACCTGCTGCTGGCTGCATAGTCTCTAACAAATCCATCTTAATGGGTTATTAGAGGTACCTAGAAACTGTAATTATGGTATAGCATTTCATGGGCTTACAATTGAAGCTGTGTTTTCTAGACACCCAAATCAAGTCTATTGTGGAATGATGCATCTCAGAAAGTTTGCATATGATATTCTGGATAATGAACAAAAACAGATGCTTACCTTTAGCTTAGGGGACCACTTATTCTGAGGTGAGTGATATAAGGCATCCTCAATAATTGGTTGAAATAATTTATATTAAAACTGGCAGAGTAGAAGACATACTGATGATGCATAAGAACTAATGTAATGGTGTATTCTGGGGACCTTTTTCTGCAAAGGAAGGGGGACAGGGCATCATTTGTCCTAGTTAGAGCACAGAATCCACACTAGAGGGGACAGAATATGAGCACAGAAAAGGATCTTAATATATCCCTTGACTGATGGGGAGACTAAGCCCCAAGAAGGAAATATGTCAATATATTGAGCTCCTGCTTTCAGTGTAGACCAAACGGGTAGATGCATCTTTTTCTGAAAGCCTGGCAAATTGCCTTAGGTTGCCTTCCCTGAAAAAAAGAAAAAGAGTCTGAATCAGATTCTTGAATAAGTGATTAATTGAATCAGTGTTCTCAGGTAAAAACTGTACAGGGGTGAGGAAAACAAGATAAGTCAGGCTGAATTCCAGCCTTACCCTGATCCCACATGAAGCTCTGCAGTGTGAATAGTACATAAAGATTGTCCCACCTTGTACCTTCATTGATTGGCTATTGGATGCAGGCTGCCTGAGGGGACAGGATAGCCAGCTAAACTGTTCCTTTCTCCCACCAGCTGAGGCAATTCTCTGAAGGAAGTAGCTGTGGGCTGTTGACAGCCAACACTCAGCAGCAGTCAATGATATAATTATTTGGGTTAGTGAATGATGTGTGGCCAAAGGATGGGGATTTATTTAATTTGTGCAAATCATACTAGTCTCTATCTAACTCCAAGGGCATCTAACTCATGCCCTTGACATCAGCTCCATTAGGGTAAAGATATCAGGTCCCTAGTCTTCTCCATTGAAAGTGAGCATGAGATCTTTTTAAAAGAAGACTATGTTATGTCAAAACTAGAGGTCTGGTGCACGAAATTCATGTACTCAGGGGGAGGGGGTGTCCCTCAGCCCAGATTATGAGAGGGCACAGGCCAGGCTGAGGGACCCCCACCAGTGCACAATTGGTACCAGGGGGATGTGGGAGGTTGGCCAGGTGGGGAGGGACCATGGGAGGGCTCCAGTGTATGTCCGGCCCATCTTGCTCAATCTGGAATGGCTGGACCCCAGCAGTAAGCTAACCTACCAGTTGGAGCGTCTGCCCCCTGGTGGTCAGTGCACGTCATAGAGACTGGTCAACTGGTCGACTTTCTGCCCCCTGGTGATTAGTGCACGTCATAGTGAGCAGTTAAGCAGCTTTAGCATATCATTAGCATATTACTCTTTGAATGGTTGAATAGATGACCAGACAACCGGACACTTAGCATATAAGGCTTTTATTATATAGGATATATCAGAGACTTACATGTGAAAGCTAAATATATAATATTTTTAAAAGAAACCTGGGAAAAAATTTTGCAACCTTGGGTAGGAAAATATATACTAGATAGGAAACAAAAAGCATGAATGATAAAACAACAACAGAAAAGATAAATGGGACTTCATAAATATTAAAACTTCTGCTTGTCATAGAGCTGTTATAAATGGAAAGGCAAAACCATAGAATAGGGAAAAAGTAGATGGAATGCATATATCTGACAAAAAAAGCTGCATACAGAATACATCAAGAACATTTGTAACTCAATAATTAGAAGACAAACAATCCAATTAAAAATAGGCAAAGGAGCCCAGCCAGCATGGCTCAGTAGTTGAGCGTTGACCGATGGGAGGTCATGGTTTGATTCCCAGTCAGGGCACTTGACTTGATTGTGAGCTTGATCCCCAGTGTGGGGTGTGCAGGAGGCAGCCAGTCAATGATTCTTTCTCATCATTGATGTTTCTATCTCTCTCTTCCTCTCCCTCTGAAAGCAATAAAAACATAATGTATATTTAAAAAAATAGGCAAAGGAAGAATCCCCAAGTCTATTTATTGTGTCCTTTAACCAGACCTCTTTTACTGTCCTTAAGAGTCTGTTCTAAAATCCTAAAGGTATTTGTCTACAGGTGATTTCCTCATATGAGTCACCCCTTGTCATTTTTATCTCTCTGTACCATGTTGTCTTTTCTAGAGGCCCAGGTTCCTCTATGTTCCTGATGAGCTGATGTCAACTAGCCATTCAAATAGAACATTCTGCCTCTCTGGTTTCAAGTGGTTTTATTGAAAAACTAGGGGCCCGGTGCACGAAATTTGTGCACGGGGGTGGGGGGGTGGGGGGGATGGTCCTTCAGCCCGACCTGCACCCTCTCCAATATGGAGTTCTTGGGGACTCTCACAATCCAGGACCTCTGGTTCTTAACC
>PVJC01029115.1:7778-22196 GCA_004026665.1 Murina feae | reverse complement strand
TGAAAGGTATCCTTTGAGAATGAGGAAGAAGAAAAAGGAAAGTAAAAATTATGAACAACAAATATATATCAACGAGTGAATCTAAGAATCAAGTGAATAAAAAATCTGATGAACAGAATAAACTGGTGAATAGAATAGAATCAGAGGCATAGAATGGAGTGGATGGACAATTTTCAGGGGTTAAAGGTGTTGGGGGTGCATGAAGAGACTGGACAATAATTGTACACCTATGGATGAGGACAGTGTGGGGGTGGGAAATGGGAGGAGGGGAGCTATGGGGGAAAAAAGAGGAACAATTGTAATAATCTTGAACAATAAAGATAAATTTAAAAAAAAAATATATATATATATATATATATATATATATATATATATATATATATATATATATATTTGAAAATAAATAAATAAATAAATAAAAGAAGCATTGCTTTCAGCTGTACCCACAGCGTATTTCTGTCCTTCAATCAAGGGGCCTTTAATTCACCCCTCCCGCTTCACCCCTGCCTTTCCATCCCCTCGGGGGAATTTGGTCATACATATTGCATGGAAGGGGGACCACAGGCTGGGCCTCTACAAGCTGCTAATTGAAAACTTTGTCAGAAGTGGGAGGAAGGGGCTGAGGGAGGAAAATAACCCTGACAGGACCCCTCATATTGTGAACAGCAATGTGCCTCCCAAAAGGGTGGGTCTTGCTCCATGTCAGCCACACAGGAGTCTATCCTCCCAGCAGAGGGGTCCTGAAGACTAAGGCTCCAGGAGATGTGCCTGACAAACCACAAAAGGCTATAAGGATGCAGCGAGCCCTGCCAGTGTGGCTCAGTGATTGAGCATTGACCTATATGAACCAGGAGGTCACGGTTTGATTCCCAGTCAGGGCACATGCCCAGGTTGTCGGCTCTGTTCCCAGTTGGGGGTGTGCAGGAGGCAGCCGATCAATGATTCTCTCTCATCATTGTTTTTTTCTCTCTCTCCTTCTTCCTTCCTCTCTGAAATCAATAAACATATATGTCTTAAAAAAAATTTTTAATAAAATGAATAAAATAGGATGTGGCTAATGGGCCTCCACATATTTGCCCAACTCTGGAGCTTGCCTGCTCTATGAGCGAGGGGTGCTTACTGCTCTGAAGATAGGCTGCCTGGGTCAAGGCCTGGCTGCTCCTCTCTCAGCTGCATGATCTCAGAAGAGGCAAATGACTCAATCTCCTCTGTAAAATGGGAGTAAGAATTGCATCTGCTTGATAGGGCCATTGTGAGGATAAAATCCTATATAATAAAAGAGAAACGTGTAAATTGACCATCCTTTTTGTTACTCTCACCAGCCAATCAGGGTGAATATGCAGATTAACCTGACAAAGATGGTGGGTTGATTTGCATACACAGGCTCGGGCAGAGAGCAGAAGCAGGAGAGCCGGCAGCTTGGGGGGACATGGCTCCCTCTGTCGCTCCCAGTGCTGGGAGCACCAGGAATTCTGGGAATAGTAATTCTGGTGACAGATCTCCTAGACCCTCGAGCAAAGTGAGCCTAGAGCAAGTTACTGTTTCAGTGGGGGATGGAGGGAAAGTGAAGATGAAAGATATAAGTAAAATCAGAGTGTCTAGGAAAAATTAAAGGGAAGGTATCCTAAAACTTGCAGGAAATCTCCACCAATGAAGCAAAGGGGGAAAAAAATGCCTCCATTATTCTGTGAGCAGCAAACCAAACTGGGTTGGGGTCTCAGACAATTCGCTCATATGATTGCAAAGACAGTCAGAAACTCCCAGACTGGAGAGGGCTCCCCTGAGGGCTCCCAGATTGGAGAGGGTGCAGGTCAGGCTGAGGGACACCCTCCCCCATGCATGAATCTTTGTGCACCAGGCCCCTAATCCCCTAGTGTGATAACATATGTAAGCATGTCATACAATGCCTGATAGAGTGATAACTGGTAATATTTTGCTCTTGTTTGTAATAATGAGAATTCTCCCCTTGCCAGTTTGGAGAATGGTCTAAAGCAGAGGTGGGGAGTGAAGGGGGGGAGGGGCTGAGGCTGTTGTTCTATCCCATTTCATAAGTAAACCAGGCACCAGCTCTATGGAGGCCTCCAGATATAAAGGAGAAGAAGAACAAACGCATGCACTGAAGTGGGAGAGGAAGGTGGTAAGAATACAGTGGACGGAGAATGTGAGGGTCATAGGGAAGGAAGACAAGCTAATATTCTTTAATCATCTCATGTAGCAAGTACGTGCTAGGTGTTTTCATGAATTTTGAACAAAGCTGTAAGCTAATTAGAATCATCCCATTTCCCACTAAGAATCTGAGGCCAGGAAAGTTAAATAAGCTCTCCAACGTCCATGGCCCCTTCATGTGGCATCGGGGGTTCCCTTTGACCCCAAACCCCTACTTCTGCCACTTCCTCCCTCAGGCTCTACACTGGGGGTTCCTTCCTTCCTTGGAGGAGGGGTGACGGAATCCTTGGATGATGCTGTGAATCCAGTTCTGAGGAGTTCAGCATGGTTTCTCTCTCATTACATTTACAGAAGGTTCAGTTCAGATATTGGCACCTTCAGTGTGAAAGGTCATGAACTCCCTCCTTTGTTGAGAACAGAAGTTTCCAGGCCATAGTTCCATGTCAGAGGTGGGTGGGAATGTGTCTGGAGGAATAAACAGAAGCCTTTTAATGCTTCCCTGTGAAGAGCTCTGGCTAAGGTGTTAACATCCAGGTTCAGAATATAAAAAGCCCAAATGAAAAACACTGTGACTGCCAGGGCGCTGACCTTATCAAAGGAACCCCAAAGTCACCACCAATGACGCGGATGAAATGCCCCCATTAGGAAAACTGCAATGACTTTGTGTCTAATGAGGATAATGACTAATATATTCTGTCAACAGACATGACAGCTGTCTGTACATATTTTGGAGGCATATATTTTTAGATGCCGTAACTGTACCTCTCACTTTTTTAACTACTAAATTTTGTTGACACGATGCAATCCAGTTACAAGGAGGCTCATGGGGAAAGGGTAAAATTCCTCTTTCCAGCTGTTTCCCTCCCTGACATCATTTTTGTCTCATTATTCACTGGGATCCATAAAGCTGCCACTCAGATCCCAGGCTAAGTGATGTGCTACAGGGAAACTGCTAATGTTGTCACTAGGAAACAAAACAAAATTGAACGTGGGGGTCACAGCATTCAGCATCCCAAAGTGTGTTGTCCCGCCCGAGAGTTATTCTAACACGTCCTCTCACTCGCTGACCAGTGTTTCCATCTCATGAGGGACATGTGCTTCGTTTCCTCTGCCCCACTTGCCAAATTGGGGAGGATGGGAGGCAAGGAGGTGGAAAGATTTGCAAGATGGACTCTAATTTTAAGACAAAAGCCAACCCATTAAATCTTAACAGATGTTTCGCAAGTTTAGAAGATTAAGAAAGATTTCAGCATCAAAAATCAAAGAAAGTACTCCATGACCTTAAAAAAGGATAAAGCACAAAGCTCTAACAAACCCAAAGTCCACTTTGACAGCTGTCTCTGGCGGAATTGACGAGGTGCTATTGATGTTTGGATTAAACCATGCCTCTGTGATCAAGTACTCAAACATAGGATGAAAGACGAATATATTCTTTAATCCTACCCACTAATTTTGTCTGGGCCTGAAAAGCAAGGTACCGAACAAATGTTGAAAGTGGCTTCTCTTCTGAATTGACAAAACTATTTTTATTTCCTTAATTTGCCACGTATCTTATCAGCATTGAAACCAATACAAGGATACTGAACCCTCCACAAACAGATGGTGGCAACTTCCAAGGCCACTAAAGGTAAAAATCAATAGGTGATCATTCTAGAAAGTGATGACAATGTTACAGAAAAGTGTAATTTAAAAATTGGGTTCCAGTTCTTTTCCTTTCTTTCTTTCTTTCTTTCTTTCTTTCTTTCTTTCTTTTTTTTTTTTTTTTTTTTTTGGATAAACTGTAAAACAGCAATGGGAATTCCAATTCTGAGCCCAGAGAGAGTTTTAAACGAAAAGAAGAAAAACTTTTTTTTTTTTCAGGAAAGGGTGAAGAGGCAATTAAGCCATTAATTACTCTCTTTGTCTAACGCTGTCCAACCCATCAAACGTGGCCTCCGCTGTCTTCATCAAAGGTGGAGTTCACTCTGCTTTACAGTAAGTACCTCTTCATAATCTCATGTTTCAAAAGCTGCGCTATGAGGAATTTAGATGAAGAGAAATTAATGGAGCACTTAGCAGCAGACCCCAGAGTTTGACAGCTGCATAGCACCCACTATTACCAAGGTCCTCAAATGAGCAGTGAGAAGTTCCAGGGACAGTAGTGGAGAAACAGTAGGCTGTGGGCAAAGGGCAAGGAGTCTTGTGTGTAGTAGAGGAGGAAAGAAAGAACTGACATCAATGCCCAGAACTGGGGACTGACTTACACCTCCCTTCAAGGAGACCAGGAGGAAAACCAGGTCGTTTGCAGAAGGTCCCATCAAAACACCAGGGTGCACTGAGGTAGTCACGGGGGAGACGGTGCGGGAGGAAAAGAGTTCGATCCACCGCACCCCTCCCTAGTGGGTCAGACCAACTTCAGGGAGGTTTGCTGGGCGGGCCTCTCCACCCACCCCTCCAGCGTGCCTTCAGCCCCCTCCAGATCCCTTCTGCTAGACATACCTTCCTGGCGTTCCACTGGTACCTCCCTGAAAAGATCCCTCTCTGGTGTGTGCAATTAATATAATCCTTTATGGAGTCAATGAGTCCTTCACAAACACATATATTTTTAAAGTGAGAAAGCATGATACGCCCTTGGTTTGCTTTCTCACGTCAAGTGTCCTGTTGCTGATCTGGAAGGAAGTGCTCATTTTGTTTCAGAAGGTCTTGAACCCATTCTCCTTGGCAGCACGGCACACGGGACAACTGCACATGCAAGAGGGGAATGGGCAGGGAGCATGCGTTCCAAGGAGCAGGAGCATGGATTTTAAAGCCATTTTGGAAGATGGGACCACACTTATAAAAGATTCTCCATTTTCCTACCAATTTCCAAAGATCCAACCAGTTTCTATTCTAAGAACCATGATGAGGAGTTTCAGCTAAGAATGTGTTGACTTCATCTTCAGTGACTCTGCCTGCAAGATGCTGGAATTGCACAAGTACTAGTGTAATAACAACAGCTTTATTTTTGTGTGTTGCTATGGAATTTCGAAAACAAAGCAAAGAAAACCACTGATCAGTAATTGTGACAAAACTTCTTAGCCACAGCATTGAGAATAGGGCCTAATTATTCCATAAACACACTTTGATTTGTTTACTTCAACGTCAAATTAACTTCAAATATGTAACAGCTGACGCTGATTTAAGACGGTACACAATACTGCTGCAGAGTGCGCTGTGTACCTTGCGCAAATCTCTCTTTTTTTAAGTGGATTTATTTGTAAAAGTCTCTCCATAGTGTATCCCACATACAAAGGAAAAAGGAGCACATATGCATTCTATTTAAAAGAAAATTGTTTCCCAAACAGGGTGTGTGTGTTTGTGATCCATGTTTTGGCTCATTCTCATTCGCCCCTTCCCTATAGAAACAGGAATGCTTTTTAGGAAAACTAGCAGTTCAGAGATATAATGTGAGCCTAGAACAATCAAGAACTACAAAGAGAAGAAACTTTTTAAATTGTTGAGGAAATCGCCATATGCTGAGGGGAAACAGGAGAAAGACAAGTAAGGGAGAAATGGCCAAACCCAGAGAGGCCCCTGCCGTTCATTCGGTCAACAAATATTTGCTGAGTGCTTATTTCATTCCTGTTTCTTTAACTCTTATATAGAGCTTACTTCTTTAACCAATCTACAAATATTAACCCATGTATTCCTCCTAATAGCTCTATGTGATACTATTAACACCTTCATTTTAAAGAAGAGGACACTGGGGCACAGAGAGGTTAGTAACTTGCCCAAGAGCACACAGCTAGTAAGTAGCAGAATTTAGGGTTCCAATACAGCACTTTCTCTCCCCAGTGCACACTGTGCCAAATTGCTTCTTCAAACTGTATTCCCGATCCTGGACTCTGGAGTATCAAAGCACATTCCTTGTCCTCAAGACACGTCTCGCTAGAGGACAATTACAATACAGTGTAGTAGGTCTGTGAATGTAAGCACAGGATGGTGTCCTGGGATACCCAACCAGACTTAGAGTGGGCAGGAGTGGGTAGGAAGATTGGTCAAGACTTTTTAGATGTAAAGCAGGGTTTTTGACCTCAGCACTATTGACATTTCAGGTCAGATAGATGCTGGTTGCCGAGGGCTTCCTGGACATGAGCAGCAGTCCTGACCTCCTCCCACTACATGTCATGAGCACACTTTTCCCCCAGTCTGATGATCAAAACTGTCTTCAGATGTTGCCAAAAGTTCCCTGAGGACATTTGAGAATCACCGATCTAAAGGAAGTGTGTCCAAGGCAGAACTGAATCATGAGCGGTAGTTATCAGAAAAAGAACTGGAAGAGAGGTCCAGACAGAAGATACAGCACAAGGGCCCAGGAGACTGGCACTTCCGGTAGCTGAAAGCAATTCACTATGAATTGGATGTAGCAATTGGGAGAGGTGAGTCTGGAGAAGCAAGGAGGATCATCATAAAATGCCTCCTACTCTACGTTTGGGAGTCGGATAGTATCTTAAAGTACTTGAGAGCTATTAAAGGTATAATGGCACAATGGACTTGTATTTTAGAGTCCTCACTCTAACCTCTGCATAGACAATAAATTAGAGAAGAGTAAGACTTTAGACCTATCCCAAGATTCTGTTATGTTTACACTTTCTTTGCATGTTGATCCTTTTTCCTTTTAACTATAATCTTAATGTTTAAAATTAAATGTGTTCTACATATGTAAAAAGCTCTTATATATCAATAAGAAAAAGATGATCACGCCAATACCAAAGAGTAAATAAGCAATTCACAAAGAGGAAGTACAAATGGCCAGTGAATGTGGGGAAATGTGCTACCTTTTCCCAATGATCAGAGAAATGCAAATTAAGTCATGGAATCCCATTTTCTATCTACCACTGCAGCAAAAGGTTTTTTAATTGTCGTTGCAGCTCTTATTGACATGCAGAGAAATTGTATTCTCCTGACTTGCAGTGGGAGCCCATACAGGCACTGCTCCACTTACTAGAAAGCAATTGAGAGAAAAATAATAACAAAACTGAGTTTTGTGTCTAATTAAATGACAAACTATTGAACTAATCTAAATGTCCAATAAGAGATTGGTTGACCAAATGATAGCAATCCTGAGTAATAGAAATCAGTTTCCATTAAGAATGCTTTTGTGCATGTCTATTTGTTGATACGGAAAAGTATTTGACAAAAGGCAAAAATAAGAGCATGGATAACATTCAGTGTTGGTGGGGGGCTGGGGGAGCGGTCATGTAGTGCTGGCTGCAGGGTAAGAAGGCTGGCTGCAACCCTGGGGTCCTTCCATCACTGGATCTTGGTCTTGAGGCCAAGTTGGCTTGCCTAAAAGTTGGGAGTGGAGAGAGGAGTCTCAGTTTAGTCATCGACTTTTGGAGCAATAATCACCAGTACTCACTGGGCTGGTTGCACTCACCTGAGGCTCAAACTTCACAAGCAGCTTTTACAGCTCTGCTTGCGAGGTCCATCTCCCAGTGTGAGCTCCTAATCACAAGGTCATTGAAGGGCTTCTTGTAGCTCCACCCCCAGCTGGCTCATCACTAACATTTCCATTTGGAGCTTATGAGCAACCAGACTGTGTGTATCCATAAATACTTTTCAAAGTGTCTGGGTATCTAGGTCCTCAATGCCTGACACATGGTTTAAGAGCCAGTAAATATTAGCTAAAACCTACAGCCACCTAAAATTATCTCCCATATTGGCAGGCATGTAATGGACTTAAATGTAAGATGAGGCATTTCTTTGCCCCAAAAACTTATCTCTAAGAGAGTCAGAAGTTAAGTAACTTACCCCAAATCACACAGTAAGTGTCAGTTCCTGTATTTGAACTTAGCTCTCTCTGAAACCAAAGAGTAGGTGAGTTTGGTAGAGTCTCATGAGTAATATTCAGATTCCTACTTCACCTAAATTTATGGCACCGACTGTATGACTTATTTGTCACTCATTATTATAGGGTTTTGTCCTGTGTTGTTTTATTATTTTACATGTGGACCTGACCCTACTTCCCCACTAGATTTGAAGTTCTTAACCCCCAGCCCCTCTTCCCTCTCTGCAGACACATGCACTCTGGTACCCCACAATGTTTTACACAAAGTTGGTAATAAATGCTTCCAAAATAAATGAATGCTAATAAAGATTTCCTTGGTGTGCTTAAGGATGTAGTAAAGAAATTGGGAGACAAATAACAGAGAGGAAGATGTTGCTGCAATGTAGCAAAGGGTTAAAATCTTCCTTACGTAAATAGGTAGCAAAAAAAAACACACCAAGACCACACTAGAAAAATAAGCCAAAGGACATAGCAGAAAATTCAGAAAAGAGAGATTACAACTAATTTTTAAATGTAGGGAAATGTATACCCTTTCCAGTAATCAAACAAATGCAAATAAAATACAAGATGCTATTTCTATATGTCAAATTAGCCAAAATTTTAATTATTACTTAAGTAATAATAGCCAATGCTCTTGAGGATGAGACAAAACATACTGATGGCCAGAGGTGTTAAGAACCTTTCAAGGTAACATGATCTTTGGATCGGTAATTCTGTTCCTATAAACCTATGCCAATGAACTAATCCCAAAGACAGAGAAGGATGTATAGTGACCAGGAGTATAGACTTTATAACTCAGATTCACCTAGATTTAAATCCTGGGTCTAGCATTTCTTAGCTGGGTGGCTTTGGGCAATATATTAGGCTCTGTGAGTCTTAATTTTCTCATCTATAAAATGGATATAATGGTAGTGTCTCATCATAGGGTGTATGTAAAGATTAAATGAAAGAATGTTTGTAAAATGCTCAGCACAAAGTCAAGCACATAGGCCCTGCTCCATAAATACTAACCAGCATTATTATCAGAAAAAAAAAAAGCTTTATGCACGTTCATATTTGTTATAATATATGATGAAAAAGGCTGAATTTCCGACTGCTATTGTATGAACAATAATATAGTCATTCAATGACATCATATGTAACCTTTAATTTGGTGAGTATGTTTGGATTGTAGAACTTCAATATATATATTTATGAAAAATCTGTAACAACATGGAAAAATGCTTCTGTAACTACCATGACCTGTTTTAGAAGCTTGGGATATAAAATAAGGTCACATGTCTTCTACTACTGAAATTAAGAGGAGGGAAGCCTCCATCTCTTTCTTGAGAAACCCTCTTTCTTCCCTCTCTGGGGTCCTTCCTCCGATAAGTTTGGCAATACCCAAGGGCTCAGCCTGGTTTGCTCTCACCCTGAGGTCAGCTCAAGCATCCCTTCCCCAACTCATTCCAAGCCAGAGGACTCCATACTAAATGCCTCAAAACAGTATCATCAGGCACCAAAATGATTTGGAAAACAAACAAAAGATGAGTGAAAAACACTGTCAGCATGTGCACCATCCAAAAATAACCATAATCCACAGCTGGTGTGTTTCATCCCAGAGTTCTCCTCTATGTACAGAGTCTTCTGGTTGAGTTATTATTATTGTATTAAAAAAAGAAAGGTTACGCCCTAACTGGTTTGGCTCAGTGGATAGAGCGTCGGCCTGCAGACTGAAAGGTCCCAGGTTTGATTCTGGTCAAGGGCATGTACCTTGGTTGTGAGCACATCCCCAGTGGGGTGTGTGCAGGAGGCAACTGATCAATCTTTCTCTCTCATCGATGTTTCTAGCTCTCTGTTCCCCTCCCTTCCTCTCTGTAAAAAATCAATAAAATACATTTTTAAAAAAGAAAGAAAGAAAGGGTATATTCTCCAACCCTAGAAAAGAGAGGAAACCCCATCCTGGCAACGCAGGATTTACCCACTTAGCTATCCCATGCTGAGCTCCCTGGATTTTAAGGATGATTCCCACAAAATCCACAGCAATCTTTCCCCCTCAATCCTAACAGGCCCCATGTGGCAAACTGTGTTGAAGTAGCTGCAGCATCTCCCCCAGTGGCTCTGGATTGATAGCAGTGCTGCCATCGTCACTTCTGTCTTGCACATAGTCAGGTATTCCTGCCTCTCTTGTCACATGAGCATCCATTTCATCCATGGCCCCACACTGTATTTTTAAAACTAAATTTCAGAGATATGATGTGATGAAGCTGAGACATCATTAAAGGTGGCATGTTCTTATCATTGCTCACTTGAAGGACACTTGATTAGTCACCCTTGCAAAATTGAGAACGCTGACAACTGAATAAGATAATAATGGAAATAAAGTAATCTAATAAAACAAAGACTGCTCCGGTGTTGGTCAGATATAAAGGTAGCTGAGGTCCACTTCTGAAAGGTGGGCTTCTGATTCAAAACACTACCAACCTACCTATCTACCTACCCCAGAAGTATATGCTCTCTTAGGCTAACAGACTGTTGCTGGGATATAGGTCAAAATAAATTTACACATACCTCACATGTACCAAAATGACAGTGCATTTGTGTGTGCATGCACACACAGAAGTGATAGGCAAACACAGATGTATACATGTAAGAATTCATATATATATGTGTGTACATACACACAAATTCATGTATATATGTGTGCACATATGTGTGTATATATATTTAGAAGTATATACTTCTTATATATAAGTGTGTATACATATATATAAGTATAGTATACAAAAAGATAAAATCAGTCTGTCTATGTCAAACTATTTTAAAGTAAATTACAGGCAACATAATATCCCCTCAAATTAAAGACAAAAAGGCTTTAAAATCCAGATAAAAGGAGTTAGATAGAAAAATTGTGAAGGTCTCATTTCATGTTTAGGATGAATATTAAATCTGTTTCATTTGAAAAAAAAGTCTGAATACCTTAGACACATAGGAAAATAATCCCACCATTAGTATAATCACTTGCATCTGTCAAATGTGCCTAATGTATAATACACTTTCTTTCACTCCAGAGGACCCCAAAGAAACAAAACTTTAGATGAAATTGCAAAGGAGAAAGAAAAATATTACCCAGTATTGAATTCTGTCAAAAAAAAAAAATGTTACCTTCAAACCACTTGTAGGCCAAATGAATACCATTCCATAGGATAAATGCCATCGAGGAGAAACAGACAAGTTCAAAAGAAAAGTGAAGAGGGAGCACCCATGGCTGCCAGGAAAGCAGGGGAAATCCTAAGTGTCCAATCGAGCTGGGTCTTACAGAAGTTTGCCTGGTCACGATGGGGATGTCCATCCTGACAGCCATAGGGTGCCTCTCTCTCAGAGATGTGAGAATTGAAAGAGATTGTGTATTTAAAACCAACATGCGGTATCCATATGCAAAAATCCATGTTATCAAATCAGGAAGCAGGCGACTCAGAGCTCTGCACTGAGTCAGAAGCCCTGACTCCAAACCTCAACGCTGCCCCTACTAGCTGTGTGACCTTGGGTTAGTCTCTTCCCCTCTCGGTACCTTAGTCCCACAGGTCCTGTGTGTATGTACACACATATATATGTATACTTACATATATACATCTGTGTTTGCCTATCACTTCTGTGTGTGCATGCACACACAAATGCACTGTCATTTTGGTACATGTGAGGTATGTGTAAATTTATTTTGACCTATATCCCAGCAACAGTCTGTTAGCCTAAGAGAGAGCATATACTTCTGGGGTAGGTAGATAGGTAGGTAGGTCGGTAGTATTTTGAATCAGAAGCCCACCTTTCAGAAGTGGACCTCAGCTACCTTTATATTATACTAATGGTAGGATTATTTTCCTATGCGTCTAATGTATTCAGACTTTTTTTTCAAATGAAACAGATTTAATATTCATCCTAAACATGAAATGAGGCCTTCACAATTTTTCTAACTCCTTTTATCTGGATTTTAAAGCCTTTTTGCTTTAATTTGGGGGGATATTATGTTGCCAGTAATTTACTTTAAAATAGTTTGACATAGACAGACTGATTTTATCTTTTTGTATACTATACTTATATATATGTATACACACTTATATATAAGAAGTATATACTTCTATATATATACAGCTGAGGACTCCTCAACGCTGCCTCAACTAGCTGTATGACCTTGGGTTAGTCTCTTCCCCTCTCGGTACCTTAGTCCCACAAGTCCAAAATGACAACTGTTCTGTTGCCTCCCACAAGCCAGGTGAGATCAAAGATTAAAAAGTATATCACTTAGCATTATGCTCTCCAGTCCCATCCATGCTGCTGCAAATGATAAGAACTCCTTCCTTTTTACAGCAGCATAGTATTCCATTGTGTAGACGTACCACTGTTTTCTAATCCATTCATCTGCTGATGGGCCCTTAGGCTGTTTCCAAATCTTAGCTATGGTGAATTGTGCTGCTATGAACATAGGGATGCATATGTCCTTTCTGATTGGTGTTTCTGGAGAGCATAATGCTAAGTGAAATAAGCCAGTCAATGAAAGAAAAATACCACATGTCCTTACTCATCTATGGATAATAATAAGCATTATAAACTGGTGAACAAAAATAGATACAGAGGCAGAGCAGCATCAAACAGACTATCAAATTACAGCAACAAGGACGGGAGGGGGGGCATAATAGATCAACCAAAGAACTTTTATGCATGCATTTAAGCATAACCAATGGACACAAAACACCGGGGGTAGGGGAGGCTGGGAAGGGCAGGGGAAAAAAAGAAATATATGTATTAATCTTTGTAATACTTTTTGCAATAAAAAAAAGAAAAAGGAGAAAAAAAGTATATCAAAGTGTTAAGCACTTTGCAAATATAAGACATTCTTTTATCACAAATAGAAGACACTTTCCTGAGTCCAAATACCCTCAAAGGGAAATTCAGGGGATCAGAGGGAGAAGGAGAAAATTCAAAAATCTGTTCTGTGGCAGAGAGTAGTAGTAATTAGTAGTAAAGACCCAACGAGGTCTGGGTCAAACCTTGACCTTCGAGTCCCCCGCCCTCTTTAGCACGATGCTCTAAGCTCTTATAAATGGGCTGTGAAAGAATTGAGGTCGGTCTAAACGTGTCTCTTAGAATCCAACATTGAATCAAGGGTCTCTAGCCATTGAAGTTCTGGCAGGAGTGTCACTCATCTCCCTCTGCCAGATAAAGGAGAGAAGAGCCAGTTCTGGGGTTGGGTGGCCTCCCTATCTTTAAACGGAGCCAAGAGTCCTGATAAGGGCTCCCCAGTGAGGAGAAGGGGCCAAAGGTGATGCCCCATGCCTCCTAGTCTCTTAATCCTCACTTTAAACCCAATTTAGTGGATCTTTGATCAGAATGAAAATGTTGTTTAATTGAAAAGGCTGCTTTTCAAGAACAGTTGGAGTTTCCCCAAGGGGCAGTCATTTTAAAGCATTTCTACCAATGGGGGAGTACTCTTGGGTTTAAGTGTCCTCATCACGAGTACTGGCCTGGGCTCTGGCAGGTGTCAGGGGCCTCGCAGCTCATTTGAAGTAAATAGATGCTTGGAGAGAGGAAGCTTAAGCAAGTCCTAACAAGGTGTCTGAAACGGGGTCCACCTTAAGGTGATCTCTGATGGTGCATGAGGAACAGACCATCATTTATTCACAATGTCAATTTATTACTGATTTTCATTCATGTGACAAGCATTTATAGAGCATCTACCATGTACTGGCACTAGAGGAGTCACTGGTCACCAAAGTTGAATAAAATGGGGTCCTGGCCTTAGGGAGTTCATTCAAAATCAAATGAGGAGAACACAAACAAATATAAGAAGATAACATCTTGTTAGGAAGGCTTCCAGGAGTGCCTGGGGGCCTGACTCCTCCCCTGGGTGTGGTGCTGGGGCCAGATCAGGCTGCCTAGACCAGTGTTTCTGAGAACTCCTACACTCAAATCTCCTTGAGTTCTTGTTTAATGCAGATTCCTGACTCAGCAGATCTAAAGTAGGGCTGAGATTCTGAGGTGCTGAGGGTGCTGCTGGTGTACAGACCACACTTTGGGTAATAGAGTCTTAGAGGGCTCTGATAGCTGAGCTGGATTTTAAAAAATGAGTAGAGCCCTAACTGATTTGGCTCAGTGGATAGAGCATTGGCTTGCAGACTCAAGGGTTCCAGGTTCGATTCCAGTCAAGGGCATTGTCCCAGATCCCCAAACTGGTTGACAATGCACGGGTATTAATGGACAAGCCAGGCTGCTCCTCTTATGGAGTCCAAGGTTACTGTCCCAGGTTCTTTTTGCGAAGAGCAGGGGTTTTATATTGGACCAGAGCAAAGATACAATACACACAAACGCAGTTAATGAGATGCTTGAATCACACAGGGTTTATTTACCTAAGTCCTAGCGGCTTCTAGGGCACAGGCAGGCCACCCGGCGATCCTCACGACAAGACACAC